>SNQN01005004.1:34581-47562 GCA_008642245.1 Bassia scoparia | reverse complement strand
TATATTTGCTTTGATTTTCTTGGATTTTGGATGAATCTAGATACCCCTTTTGCAAGAAATACGGTTCTAGGGGGTTCTAGAACATTCCGTGTATTTTTTTTGGTATTTTTGAAGTATTTTTTGATTTTTATGTATTTTTTGTGTATTTTGATTTTTGAAAATATTGTAAAATTCATAGAAAATTGTAGAAAAATCGGAAAAATAAACTAAAAATACTGGTGAACTTAGAAAAATGAGAAGAATGCAATGAAAAGTGGAAATTTTGAATATCACCAATATAATTTATTTGAAAAAATCCTGAAGTTAAAAAGAAAACCGAAAATAAATGAAATAAATAAAAGAAAAATACTTTTTGCCTAGTAATGGCTCCGGTTTAGACTCGAATTAGCATAGAGGAATGGTATGAGGCTTAGAAAAGAATGTATGTAAGGTGACACTTGAGCATAATTCGCAAACGAACCTATTGCAATACGGTACAATCATCATAGACTTTCGGGAACTAAATGAGGCACCGAATTAGGTGTCTACACACCCTCATCAAAACACCATGAATATATCCTGATCGCCACCGATTACTTCACAAAGTAGATTGAAGTACATGTGTTCCAAAAGCTTAGTGCAAGGACTGTAAATTTTTTCTAAAAGCGAGGATCTTTACACGATTTGGGATTCCAGATACTATTACTGTCAACCAGGCGTCGATGTTCACAGGAGAGGAATTCGATAAGTATCTCAAAGAATTCAATATCCAAAAGGAACATTCAACACCTTATTTTACACAAGCTAATGGGCAAGCAGAGGTTACAAATAAGATAATAGTGAAAKGGATATCTAAGATGGTGGACAACAACCCACGAGATTGGCATACTCTTCTACATTATGCGACTTGGGCATACAGAACCACTAAGAGAGATTCAACGGGGACACTTCATATTAATTAGTTCACGGGCACGAACCAGTATTKCCAGCAAAGCTGAGCGCTAAGTCTGCTAGAGTGGCTAGGCAGATGGATTTATGGTTTGAAGATTATAGTGAGGCGATGGTGATTGAACTACTAATGGATGTGGAAGAAGAACTCTTGCGAGCTCTGGAGAGTATCAAGGCCCCAAAGAAGCAAGTGGCCAGGTCTTATAACAAGAAAGTCAAACGTAAGATTTTCTTGGAAGGAGATTTGGTGCGGAAGTTGAAGTTGCGAGAACATAGTTATAAAGACCATATCTTTAGCAAGTAGTCCTCTAAGTGGGAAGGACCATTTAGGGTAGTCAGGGTCATGTCAGGAAATGCCTATCTTCTACAGGAGCTAGAAGGAGAAATGTTTCCAAGAGCACTGAATGGCAAGTTTCTACGCCAGTATACCCCAAGTATTTGGGAAAGCCATCAAAATCTACGGTCAAATCATCTTGACCTAGAGGCGTTTGACAAATAAATGGGCATACAAGAACAGTCAAATTTATGTGACAAAATTACCACAAAGGGTAATACATGAACTTGAAGAAGTTGAAAAGATGCTCCACGTGGTTAACACGTGATATAACCATTAAAAATTACACCAAAAGGTAGAAGGTCAAGAGACACTTTAAGGGTGACGTAATTATACAAAAGTTACTAGATCCCCCCAAGCTTATAAATAACATGCCATAGAAACGTTTCTTCATCTCATCTATTCTCATTCTTTCTCTCTCTAAAAACTCTTCAGCCTCTTCTTTCCCTAGAGAAATGTCCTAATACGCCAACACTGATGGAATTCAAGAAATGGGTGCTGGAAAAAGCTCGACGCTAAGAAGACTTTACTCTTATCAACCGCGAGATCTCCCACCAGGCTCTCGAGGGTGTGGAGTTTAAGMAGAAGGAGAAGGCAAGGAAGGCACTCGTTTCATTTGAGTTCAAGTAGTACAAGTATTTGAGGCAAGGACGTGACCACCTCTACACTAGTAAGGAACAAGTGTAGATGAGGCAACATTTCGAAAGGAAKAAAGAGATAAGGAAGCATCAAGATGGAGGAGAGAGGTTGAGATACGACTCAAGATGGAAAGACAAAAGAGGGACAATGACGAGGACAAAAAGAAAAATAAGGCAAGGTGGCTTTGCCCTTGCAAGCGTCCAAAAATTGATCTGGCATCTACTTCACGGGAACCAGCCCCTGTCCCTATAATTTCATCATCTTCATCATCATCTTCTTCTTCATTATCACAGTAACTTTCTCCATCAGCAGGACCTTTTCCTACATTTAGGAGGCAGATTGCTTGTGCTCATAGTGATGATGAAGACGAGATTGATTCTAACAATTATGGAGAATCCAGCAATTAAAGTTAGATCAAAAACATAGTTCTGACAAGGTTTTAGTTTTCTAATTCCTCTAAATGTTAGAATTATGTAGTAATGTATTTTAAATTTCAGAACTTTTGTACTCTTGTCAAAAAACATTGCCTTGCAATGTTACAAGTTGTATTTCATAAGTATTTAATCATTAATGAAATGTTTTGCTTAAAGTCAATTGCTTTGTTTTTGGCATAATACAAGTATGTACAAATTTCATTAATTGATGAATAGTGTCTATAGAAAAGACATCTCAATATTAATGCTGGCGTCACCACTAAATGACCGTTTAGTAATGATGACTTTCTTGGGATAATGGGTCAATTTATGACTTTGGTCTCCAAGTAATTTCCCAATAAGAGGTAAATGTAATTCTTGGAAACCGTGTTGATTTAATTGAGCATTATCCCATTCTAAGTCATTTTTCATTTCTACTACAAATATAAGATGAATACAAAATTTTATAATCATATGAATATAAAGTCATTCTTATATCAAGAGCGTAAAATGAGTAAACTTGAGTTTCTGGTGTTGAAGAATGTTAATTCATAAGGACTCAAGTGATATTGCTCTTGCAAATTAAGGGGGCAATTTGTTAGGAATTAAGAATATATAGTTGACTTTGTTGACTTAATTAGGAATGTTTAATTTGACGAACAGTGAGTCACTAGCGACGAATAAGGTAGAAGGAGAAGACAAGTGACACACAACATTCTTAATATAGCTTTAGTCTAATGATGTAGCATTAGCGTTAGAAGGAAATTGTGGTAAGGATGGCCCATCAAAATCGAGAGATCAAAAGAAAGCCCATGAAGATCAAGCGACATCAGGACTTGGAGGGAAATTATGAATGTTTGAAATATGAAAAGAAGTAGCAAGAAACCGTCAGATGAAGTAACATTCACCCATAATCAACACCCTTGGAGGCCTATAAATACATGCAGCGGTACAGAAGTGAATAACCAAAACAACAACAATAATATCAATCTATCTCTTTTTCACATTTAGTTTCCTTTAGCCACACTTGGCTCAGTAGCCAAGTTAGTTTAGATTAGAGTAGCCTAGATTAGTCTAGCGTAGCGTAGCGTAGTTCATCTTATCATGGATCAGTAAGTTGTTCGATTTTCATCCCATTGTGTCTAATCATGGAGGTAATCATCCTTCCTTGTAATACAATGGTAGTCTGATACTTATTCCTTTATAATGCATGGTGTTTGTCTTTTTTCATTATTGTTTGTTTTAAGCTTCAACTTTGTTCCATAACAAGTTGTTCTCCTTATGTTCCATCTTCTTGATTAACTCTGATCGATTAGGAGCCATTTTACGTTAGCGAGGTTATCAATATAATCAGTAACCAGAGGGGCAGTCCCCTACCAAACTAAGAACAATATTGGGCGGTTGACTTGTTGATGAAGTGCAAAATCACCTCAGCACTCGTTTTCATAACAAAAACAATGCGGACAAACACTCAAATTGAATGTATCAATGAACCGATGGATCTTTTTGAAAGATTCGGTGATCATCAAAGCACCACCAAAGTAAATAATAAAAATGCATGAAGAGTTCTAAGCATGCATGTTTTTTTTTTTAAAAAAAAAAATTGGTTCATCAATGTCCTAATGATGCGGAAATTATTTGATTTTCAAGTCATGATCTTTAATCAACAAAACTACTTATTGAAAAAAACGCGTAAACGATGTTTTTGATTGATGGAGCTGAGGGTCCCATAGAGATAATGTTATTAACATGTATAACGTACCATATATATGTTCCAAAATGAAAAACTAAAAGTATAGTGATACCAAAGAAATTAAAATTTTTTTTAAGGCGGAAAGGCCATGCTATGGTATGTACCCTATATAGGACTAAACCTAGCCATGCATATTTCACATGAACAACATTTGAACAACCTTCATGTTGCAAGAGCAAAAATTTATGTAGCTTGCTAATGGGAGCTTTCGAATTCCAAGAGTTAACAATTACAAATTAATACGAAGTACAATAATTATAATAAGATAGAGAAGCTATTAAATTGCATTTGCATGATCAATTCATGTATCTCATATACAAAGGACTAAATGAGACTCAAGAGTATTTAACTAATGTATTGTGTTTGTGGTGCAATACTGTAATGTCGTCCTATTCGATCTTGATGTTTTTTTTGAATAATTTCATTTAATTTGTTTGCTGGTTAAATTTAACTATACCCATTGCTAAAATAATAACGTGTCTACCAGACACGCATGTAGATATGCAACTGGGGCGAGGGGGATTTTGTCTTTCTCATCCCCTCCTGACCTCAATTTTCTACTTTTATCCTCAACCACATCCCCACGGTATGTCTTAAATTCATCTCATCCCTTCCCTAGTAGATCAACATAAAAAGTCGTCTGTCCCTCGTTACCCACTTGCATATCTAAACCCCGCCCCATAACCACCTAAAAACAGTTATGCACTATTTAAAATTTAAATTAGTTAAACAAAAATTTAAACTCATGAAACAATGTTTAAAAATTGTCCCAAAAGTCTAGTGGGGATGGAGTGGGACATGGATGGGATAGATAGGGCAACCGAGCAGGTATATCTTAAAAACCATCATTATCCTCATCAACGTGGTAGGTACAATTGTAATTCTCATCTTGCCCCACCACCTACCAAATTTGGATTCATTGTCCCGTCCAACTGGGGCAGGAATGGAGCAGGTCTCCTACTTGACCCGGGTCATTTCATCCCAAAATGCATGGTTGTTTTCGGAGATTTTTTACTTTAATTCCTTCATTTCTTCATGATCATCTCATTAGACTTTTGTCATGTGCATGAGGTAGAAGTATAAGCATCTCAAARCATATGGAATAAGGATCCCAATCAAACAATGTAATAGTAAAAAGAATCGTATTAAATTAAAAATATAAAATGGATAGAATTGGACCAAAGTGGGTCTCAACGTAAAAGAAAAAATATAATTAAGAGAAATAATGAATGTCAGGTAAATTAAAAAGTCTTCTATGTAAATTAAAAAATTGTTTATGTAAATTAAAAAAGCATTGAGTTTGATTGGCGCGCCCATGCATGACATACAATCCGTTATGTTTTGTTTAGTTTTTTTTTCTTCTTTATAAATCATAGAGTAAATCAATAATAGCTTGAAAATGGTCAATTTAGCAAGTCTACATCATTATCCTCCCACACGATCTCTTTACTACTGATCATAACTAAATAATAAGCAAAGTCTTCCCAAATTATTACTTATTTTTTAAACAGAAATATTCCGATTATCTATATTAGCAGTACTAATGAATTATATAACGTATTAAACATAGTTGAATTCATCAATATATACTTTTGATAGGTATTAAATTCTTTGTGTTAGACATCATCACATCAATGTCCGAATTCACAGCCTTCCCCTTCTCTAATAACAATAGTTCTTCATCCACTCCTTCCTTTGTGTTTGACTCCTCTTCAACTCCATCTTCTTCTTTAACATCATTGTCGTTATCGTCGTTGCTGTCTTCCGATTCAATGGACACAAAAGTAGCCACCGATCACGACGATACAACGATGAAGTACGTAAAGGAAGCCATAGAAGTACTAGAGAAGTTGACAAGAAAAGGAGCATTTCCCCAACAAAAATTGCAGGAGATCAAACTTGAGCTAGAAAAGAAGTATGCTAATAATGATTGTCCTAACAATTCAAACTTATTTGACCAAGAACAGTCATATGATAGCTACCTTCGTGCTCAAGAACAACAAATGAATCATTATATTCAAGCTCAAATGATTCAAATCCATAACATGGGACATCAATTGAAAGTGTTTGAAGAGACCGAGTCGACGCCTCGATTAAGTTCTAATCGCGGTCTTAATTATTCAAATTATTATAGTAAATATAATAATTATGATGATCAATTCAGCAACTTATTTGGCAATTCAGGTTTGGGAAATGAAGGTTTAAGTGCCCTCAGGTAATTAATTTTGTACATGCCCTAATTTTTTTGTTACTTTTTTATTTTATGCAAAAGCTGGGATATTAAATTAATAAGTTTTTTTGTTACTTGGTTATCATTATTTGATGAATTTTATTTTTTCATATATGATACGAAACAAGCAAGTTTCACTTTTTTATGCTTATATTTTGTCGAACACTAATAAATAACTTACTTCAACACGGGCTGTAACTGCCCTCTACTACTAGCATGTTTCTCTATTTTATGATTAAGGTAGCTAACAGCCACCATCTCTACCGCTCAAATATATTACTTCCTCCGTATTTTTTTATTGCAACAAATCAAATTTCACGCATTTCGAGGTTGAGATTTAACTATGTAAATAAATAAGTAAATTATTCAAAATAATTTTAACAAAATAAAAAATAATGAGATTATAATTAACTTAATTGTGTTAAAATTATGTTTATTAATTTGCTCATTTACATTGTTAAATTTCAACCTCGAAATGCGTGAAATTTGGTTTGTTGCAATTAAAAAGATACGGAGGAAGTATATACGTGTTAGCATTCACTACAAAATGATTACATTGGCCCCTCGCTTGAATATGTCATAATAAATCCTAATTTTTTTCTATTTTATTAAACTTATTTAATGCTTAAACATAACACTAAAAATACAAATAATATAACCCTTAAATTATACTACTAGTATTACGACTGATATGATTTTTTGGCTTGAATTTGTGCAGTTTTCTTTCAAGTCTCATTGGGCGTTTGGGTTCGTGATTCTCTTAACCTGGTGAAATTAAAGTTGCGTAGTTCTTCATATAAAGAGAATCCACTATTGGCAATATTCTCTTCTTGTTTAATTCTTCAATATGTACTCTAAACTGTAAAAAATTAAACATTTTTAGTTCAAATAATTAACTGTAAGGATTTACACGTCCAATTTTTTAATTTATTATTATTTCATTTTATTTCTAGTAAATAAATTCTTCTTTTGAGTCAAGAATAGCATGCAGCTAGCTATTCTAGTCAATTTTTTCATTGGATGATGCTAATAACTTTTAAAATTCTCTTCTTGCCTTGGTGTTAAAAATAAATCCTACATACTGTTTGTTTTAGGTTCAATTTCGAAATAATTTTTTCATTTAAAAAAAAGTAATTCGCTATCACTGATAGCGATTTTGCAAAGTACTTCGCCATCAGTAATAACAAGAACAACATCTTAATTTACACAAATTGGTAAAAAAAAAGGCTAGTACTCTTACTCTGTCTCACTCCTTTCACTTGGTCGCATCTATCTCTTCAGCCATCACCATCATCATCATGTTATTTATCGTAGCGCAACCACTGATCGGCAACGACTGAGGGCCACCGTGTAGTAGTTGCGCAATCCTAAAAGGTATTTTTCTTCCACCCCCCTCCCTAGTTTTCAATTTATATCGAATTATGTTAATTAAATTCATGAAAGGTATTTTTTTAATGAATTGACGATGAATTATCATGAACTAGTTTTTTTTTGTACTCGTGCAATGCACGGACAACTTTTATAGTTAAAAAAAATGCGAACAATACTTAAAATGAAAAGGTTAGAAGACAATTAATGTGCATATATTTAAACAATATATGGATATAAACATCATAGTTTTTTCCATTTTTTCTTGGTTAAAAAAATTACGTCAATAATTTTTTAATGCACATTGATTTTTTTTTGCCTTCTCATTATAATATCATTCTCATAACAATTTATGTTATTGACAAAAAATAATTAAGAAAGAAAATTAAAATAGTATTGAAAACGAACTAATTAATGAGAAAGAGATCGAAATGAACATAATATAACCCAAAACATTGCAAAAGAGGATTATACGAAAGATGTTAATTTCATCTACAAATTTCACTCAATAGGACAACCATCTTTAAATTAAAGAACAAAATACCTTGATGAACACTTACAATTTAATGTTATGTATATAGAAAATGAAAAGATAACTTAAAATAAAATAAAAAACTAATGAAAATTGAGTGAGATAGATATAATTAATGAACATGAAATTGTAACTAAAAGAAAGAAAGGAAATGAAAAGATAAAAAAGGTTACTTGATAACTTAAGTAAAGTTGGTGTGATRATGAAAGAAAATGAGATGACACTTTGCAAAWTGATGTAAGAAAGCATGAAAGAAGAAATTGTAGAGAGGGAAGGATGCCATGTGTCACATGTATATTGAGGTAAGACTTTTAATATACTTCCTCCGTTTCTTATTAATTGCACCGGTTTCCTATTACGGAAATTTCACATTAATTGCACCACTTTACTTTATAACTACTTTTGGTATCTTTTTTGGGATGAATTGACATTTATACCCTTACAAATTTTKTAATTAACCTCTAACACTACACCCATGTGGTGGGCCCATCAACACACCTACTACCCTTCAACACACCTAATTACTCCATCAAAAAATTACCTCGGAATCCGCAAAAGGCAAAGTGGTGCAATTAATAAGAAACGGAGGAAGTACTTAGTATATATAGATGTACTTTGTACTTCAGAATTTATTCAATTTATCAGGGGAACTCGAATTGTCCCTGTTGCAGTAACGAATTACAGGGGAACTCGTTATTGCCAATAACAAATTGTCCCTATTATAATTCACTAGTGATAGTGGCGTTTTTGCCCAAAATTTTTTAAAACTAAAACCAATTCTAGGTGAACGATATGTAGAAAAAAAATTAGAATCCGAAGCAAGAAGGGATTCATGAAAGTGTTTTTTACAATTTTTAGGGGAAAAATTATATTCTAGTAAAGTGCTCTTTGTGAACGTGACGTGTTGCCATGTTGAAAGATTCGTGTACTTTCACCTTGTTGTGAAGACATTGATCTTAAATTTCACCTTGTTTTTGTACTTTCGAGTTAAGTCGCCTTGTTTTGGCTAGGATTTTTAATGTAACTAAGAAATTATATGTACTAATAGTCAGATCARGTTAAGTTTTTTGTTTTCTTTTTTTCAATCATGCATAACAGTGAGCTATCGATTTGATTCTGTTTTTTTTATGAGTCTCGTTTATTTATCAACATTTCTGCCTCTTCAACTCCTACAAGAGTTGTTCTTATGAGTCCCGTTTTCGTTTGTCGTTAATAATTACGAATTATTATTATTATTGTAATAATTAAATTAGTTCTTCGAATTAAAAATTCAATATTATTTTAATAAGTGAAGGTTTTATGATACTCAAGAGTTGGGGGATTAATTGAGTATTTCGATCTATTATCAATTTTTCTTTCTTTTCGAACTTAGTATGAGGAACTAGTTGGGCTGGTTCCTGTAAGCAGCGGAATGTAAACRAAATAATAAAGGACACACAAAGTTTAACGAAGTTCACCCAACTCTGGGCTACGTCCTCCTACCCTATGTTCTTTTATTAATCTACTCCGAAAAATAAAGAACACACTCACTCTGCTGTTTCCCGACTCTGTGAACCAACACACCTCACACTCAACTCTRAATGTGCACTCGACTCACACACGTAAGTCCAACTTGTATTTGAACTCACAAACACTCACCAAGCTTTCAGCCCCTCTATTGAATGCGTTCACAATATCAACTTTTCTCTCTTTTAATCTACTTCTAACAAGCTAATAAGAGAAATAAGAATGCTCGACTAATGCTCTTGTGTATGACTAAAAGTAAGGTTCTTATGCTTTTTGTGTTTTCTCTCAAAAATAAGCTCTTTCAATCCGTGGAGAGATGTGTGGAATTTAGAAKTATAGATGAGTATATATATGCTTGTTGACCTTAACCCTAGTTTCCTTAAATCTCTCTACTTGCCGAGCAAGGCAAGATGAGATTTAAGGAAAGTATTTATCTTGTTCGATTTGATCATAAGGATAGAATCGAACAAGATAGATACTCCTAGGTTTAAGGCAACAAATATATTCTCATCTATATTTCCAGCTGCAAAACGAATTTTCAAAATATATCTTTTACAAAATATTTTAGAATAGTTCTTTTTCAAAACCGCAGCCATAATTCCACTCAGGGACACAACTGGTTCCCCAGCCTGGTTCCCTAATTGAGTATGTTATGAATAATTTTCCAATCTTGTTCCAGAATTCATACCATAACTCAAAACACATATAAGCATTTAAACCAAAGCATATAAGTCATACTACAGAGCATATTACATGAATTTCCTAGATTAAACATTTGAGTAGCATTTTTCTATTCTTCATGTAATCTTCAACCTTGAATCTTCCTTTGAATACTTCACTTATGAGCACAACCTCTTTTTTCGAATAGCTTTGAAAGGCTTCATACTTCAAGTTTTGGAATCAACCTTATTACTACACATGTAACATGATTAAGAAGCATTAAAAGGCATTAGACTGTTTTTCAGTATAACAGTCGAGGAAACAGCTCCTACTAGTTCTGCACCAGTATATGAGCTTTGTGTTAATTCAGCTGTTCCCTGTAGTAAAACAAGTTAGTTTCAATATATACACATTCAGTATTAACTTGTCTGAAACCAACTATTTTCACCATTAAGTGTCCTGTTCCCTGTATTGGTTTGTCATCACTCAGAACCTAAGGGACCCAACAAATTCCCCCTTTTTGATGATAACAAACTTAATCGAAGTTCCTACAACCAAGCATGTTAAAAACAGAAAACCTCAATTTGGTACTCAAAAGAAATTGAGCACAACCGGCAGACTCAATGACTCAATGAACAAGTTAGCTAATCTAACTGGTTCCTTAAACTAAAAATTAACACTTGACTTGACTCAGACAATACTAGAGACTCAATCTAAACTAGCAAATTCTAGGCTTCAACTTCGACACTATTTCCCTCTTTTGGCATCATTAAAAATTTCTCAAGTAAAGTGATGTGCACAAATTGTTAAATGTKCTCATYCATACAGTGGCATCGACCACCATTCAAGTGTTATGCTGCAAAAAGACAATTAGTTAAACATGTCATCACATAGTAGAAGTTATAGTTTAACCAAAAGGACCCTAATCCACATAGAAGAAATGTTCATGGATAAGGGAGAATAGTTACAGACCAACATAATCAGTTATTTTAAGAARCAAAAGAAAATATGGGAGGGGAAACAGGAGCAAACAGCATTACTCCTCTCCATCATACTCTTCCTCCTCCACATCATCATCCTCAGCTTCTTCTTGCTCATCATTTGCTTCATCATCATCATCAACTTCTTCCTCGACCTCTTCATCCTCCTCAACTGGTTCCTCATCTTTTGGATCCTCATGCTGCTACTGTTTATCATCAGTACGTACTGGTTCCTCTATACCAGGAACCACCAAATTGCTTGCAGCAGCCAGAGCTGAAACCTGAGTCTTGGGGGGGACAGATTCAATACATGGAGCCATCTGAGCTTTGATATCTGGAACTACGAGTAACAACAACCGTGTATCAGYTAGCTCCTTCTCCATCTGATCAATTTTGGTATTGAAAGAAGTTCAGATTCCCTGGACCAGCTCCATCAGTTTACCAAGAGTCTTCTCCTGGTTCTCCATCCTCTCCAAAACCACATTCTGACCTGCTGGTTCCTCTGCCTTGGCTTTCTTCTTTGGAGGGGGCTTAACCTCTACTGGTTTCCTCGAACTTGAACCTTAACACATCAGCTCCAATATCAAGACCTTTTTGCTTAGATATAGCCTTAGTGAACACTGTAATTGGTATAGTGGATCCACTTAGGCTAACTTTGTTGTCCTTAAGCAATTGGGTGATGATAGATCCATAAGGAAGAGAATGATGGGATGAACCATAATAGTTCATGATATGATCAAGCATCAAGGAAGGAAGATTTATCTTTATCTTCTTCATCATCAAGTAGATCAGCACCATCTCCATGATGTGTACTATTCCCCTTCCTTGAGCCCTTGGAAGCAGCCATTGAACACCATTTTGTTGAGGTGTTCTAGGGGCTGAGAAGTTGTGACTTATACCATGTTCCCTGCAATAACCAATAAAGTTAGCATTTTCAAATWTAGTACCATGGTCTGATCTTACCGAGACCAGCTTGTGAGAAAGCTGGTTCTCCACCTGTTTCACCAGAGTAACCCACTCATCGAATGTTTCATCCTTTGAGTGAAGCATTATTACCCAAGTGTACTTGGAATAATCATCAACAATATCACAAACATATCTATGACCTTTTCGACTTTGAATTCTCGTGGGACCACACAAATCAATGTGTAAAAGTTCGAAGGGTCTGCTAGTACTCAAAACATTTTTAGGCTTAAAAGAGATTTTGACCAGTTTCCCCTTGACACATTCTGAACACACTCTATCTGCCTCATACTTGATGTTAGGAAGTCCTACTACCAAGTGTTGAGACTTTAGTTTATTCAGTAATGTCAGGCTTGCATGTCCAAATCTCTTATGCCAAATCCATTGGTTATTATCCAAAATAGCTCTCAAACAGAAAGACTTATCTTGAGGAATTTGATCCAGGAAGGTAATGTAAACATCATGTCTCTTGGTTCCCTCACATATAAGTTCACCTGTTTGTGAGTTGACTATATGACATAGGTTGGCTTGAAACACAACTTTATTACCTTTGTCACACAGTTGTGAAATGCTCAAAAGATTATGTTGCAAGCCTTCAACATAATATACATCATCAATTGCATTAGAAAGTGTCTTACCTACCTTACCTAAACCAGTGATGGTTCCCTTGCTGTTA
>SNQN01005004.1:0-31761 GCA_008642245.1 Bassia scoparia | reverse complement strand
TTGTTGACCTTAACCCTAGTTTCCTTAAATCTCTCTACTTGCCGAGCAAGGCAAGATGAGATTTAAGGAAAGTATTTATCTTGTTCGATTTGATCTTAAGGATAGAATCGAACAAGATAGATACTCCTAGGTTTAAGGCAACAAATATATTCTCATCTATATTTCCAGCTGCAAAACGAACTTTCAAAATATATCTTTTACAAAATATTTTAGAAAAGTTCTTTTTCAAAACCGCAACCAAAATTACACTCAGGGACACAACTTGTTCCCCAGCTTGGTTCCCTAATTGAGTATGTTATGAATACTTTTCCAGTCTTGTTCCAGAATTCATATCATAACTCAAAACATATATAAGCATTTAAACCAAAGCATATAAGTCATACTACAGAGCATATTACATGAATTTCCTAGATTAAACATTTGAGTAGCATTTTTTCTATTCTTCATGTAATCTTCAAGCCCTTGAATCTTCCTTTGAATACTTCACTTATGAGCACAACCTCTTTCTTCGAATGGTTTCGAAAGGCTTCATACTTCAAGTTTTGGAATCAACCTTATTACTGCACATGTAACATGATTAAGATGCAATAAAAGACATTAGACTTTTTTTCAGTATAACAGTCGAGGAAACAGCTCCTACTGGTTCTGCACCAGTATATGAGCTTTGTGTTAATTCAGCTGTTCCCTGTAGTAAAACAAGTTAGTTTCAATATATACACAATAAATATTCAATTGTCTGGGGAAACAGGTATCCTATAACAGCTGGTTCCCCAAACCAACTATTTTCACCTTTAAGTGTCCTGTTCCCTGTATTGGTTTGTCATCACTCAAAATCTAAGAGACCCAACAAAAAGTAATCTCTATGTACAAGTATTTGGAATAGGCGTTCACGCAGTCACATCCTAACATCATATTTATTTACTTGATTTATCATTTGTAGAATAGAAGACTTGATTATTAATATCATATTAAAATTAATTCGCAACGGATAAATAAGACCCAAGTTGCCAATTTGCATTAACAAAATTCAATACATCGTATATACAAGCAGGCACTAAGGCAACTATTATATTATTGCTTCCCTACGAAGAGGGCAATTTGTCAATGACCAAACCGAGTATATGTAACACGTAAGACAGCAAATTATTTTGTCTTGGGAGAAGACTGTCCTYTTTACAATGGAAATAATATAGAATAGGAAAAACACTCAAAGAATCAAGATAGAATTGGATTCGTATGTGATGCCAAGGTTTAATAACTATTGCATTAAAAACGAGATTCAACTCGTCCAAGGCTCAAAACGTTTTGTTTAACTTGTTCCCCAAAGTTAACCTTACTCCCACATACTCGTGTATTTTAGATTGTGTATTTTAGATTGAGAGTTTGAAGTCACACACTCACACAAGGTCTTGAACAAAGAGTGAATGACTAAAACTCTTAAATAAACAAAGAGTGAACTAATCTTGAACTCTAATATTTAAGTTAGGACTCCCACAAGTGTTATTACTCATTATTTTATGATCGAACTCCGCGACGAATGATATTGCGCTTCTGATATAGTCATACACCAAATCTTGCGTCTTATGTGTGCTCTAGAGAAATATCCCTAGTTCCTCATAGAAGGTGTTCAAACCTTCACAATCATGTTGGTGAATCTATTAATACGTCACAATATCACTAAATTCTAAGCTAAGCATAATTGGGTTATGAAAGTTTAAGACAACTTATCAATTGATATCACTAAAACCAAACCATCATTGGGTTATGCTTTGATTATATAATTATCTACACTATATATATACTGTCTCTTATACACATCTAGATGTGTATAAGAGACAGATATATATATATATATATATAAATTAAGCATGTACACATTATCAAACATTATTAACATACTGTCAAATTGAATAAAAAAAGTCTTAAATCACCTTTATTACTTTTTTTTATTGTCCATTTCATCCATATAAATATTTACCCAGTTACAACTATAAATTAAATATTTCTCCAACTTGCACATAAATTCACTATTATCAATACTCTCCTAAAATCCCGTAAAATTTACAATGGTGCAAGTTAGTACTTGCAATGAACTAATTAATATGTAATCAATGACTTTGAATTATATTTTTATTTAGTTAAAATATATGTTCTTGGATTAAAATTTTATTCCTTTGCCCGTATTTTAATTTTCCACTTCAATTTTCTCGTTTTAAATTGATATGGGTATTATGTTTATTAGAACTTAAAATTTTCTATTATTATCAAAATAAGTTGAATAAAAGCAAATATTGTGTCAATAGCTATCATTTTTCTTATACTGCATAAGATCAAATCTCATTTTTATGAACCTTAAAATATCTAATTAACAATGTGTGATAGTAGCGTATCAAATTGGATTTTTTGTGCTTATACACCTTATATTTACATTTCTTTAAAAACTCCCACCTTTGATTTTTTTCTTTTTTTAAAAAAAAACTCCCACCTTTAATTTGCTATTTCTTCGAAAACTCCCACCACTTAACCATAGCCGTTAGAATTTCCGTTAGATGTGGGGTCCACCTTTGTTTTCCCCTATAGATCCTCAATGCCATTCTCGACTTACTCCATTTCTTCATTCAACACTCCTCAAAACCTCATTTTCCCTCCCAATTTCCATCGTTGCTGTTGGAATTCATCAGGTAAATGGTTAATTTTTTTTTGTTAATTCTTATGTTAATTCTGATGTTAATTCATACTTTAMTTTCCAATTTCAGTAGCAAATTAGGGTTCTTGTACAATTAACAATAATAAGCAAATAATTTAAGGTTTCAACAATTCATCACTCACACAACAACAAAACCCTAAATACTAAACAATTCAAAAAAAAAAAACAAGCAAACAACAGTAGCAGCACAGTAACCAATCAATTTAACCATTAATTAACAAAAACGAATGAATATTTAACTAATTGAAGGAAACACGAAGTACCTACAATACCCTCAAAACTGCACAATTTCGAGCAAAAAAAGAGTCCTTTTTCGACAATTCAAGCAAAGCAAGGATGGAGTGATGGCACACAAAAGATGCTTGAAAGGATGAAAGATATATGGCCGTAAAAATTTGAGAAAAAATTACAAAGGAGAGGAAGAAGATGAAAATGGAAAGGGAAGAAGTAAGGGAAGAGTAATGACAGAGGAGTGTTGACTCGTGAAGTGAGGGAGTGTGGTCAATTAGAAAATAAGACGGTGGGCTCCACATCTAACGGAAATCCTAACGGCTATGGTTAAGTGGTGGGAGTTTTCGAAGAAATAGCAAATTAAACGTGGGAGTTTTTTTTTTAAAAAAAAAAAAAAATCAAAGGTGGGAGTTTTTAAAGAATGATAAATATAAGGTGTATAAGCACAAAAAATCCTATCAAATTTGTGTATCAGTTGCATTCTAGATACCCTAGTTTTATATATATTATGAGGTAGACGTGTATATTAGTATATATCATATATGGTTGTCATTGTTCAATTCAATGAGCTCTATTCATGTAGATGACTGATACAAAGTCAATATGCATCATCATGACAAACTGTCATTTTCGCAAAGCAATGGAGTTGGATGACTAAGACAAATTAAACCTTACTTCCATCACGGAGTAAGTATAGATGTATCACAAGGGTGGGATAAGATGGTCAATAACACACTCAAAAAAGAATAAAATGTGGGTTTCACCCTTTAAAAATGTAAGAGAAAGGTGAAAAAAGAATATATGTGGGCCAATTTTTATGCAAATTTTCGTGGATTAACTGGTYGTYTATGTTAATAAAAAAGTTGTCTATGATAATTAAAAGGTCGTCTATGTTAATCAAACTGTTGTCTATGTTAATTTTATGTATGTCAAGTGTGTGATTGACCCCCTTATCCCACACTTGTGATTTCTCTATCATCCCCCTCCATCACGAGGCCATTTAGTCCTAATTGGCAGAAAGTCAACTTGCATCCTCCCATGACACTTTTCGAAAGAAAGCAACTAGATACTAATTAAATTCAACTTGACTTTAGCAAGCCAAGCTAAGATATTCTCTTCATATTTTGAATTCTTTTATTTTTGTTGAAGTAAAAATAAATCGAGTTCAATTTATTTGTGAAAATATTATTCTTGCTTAAATACAACAAATCAACAATAATCATCAATGACAGGATTCAACGGGTTTTCCATCCCCACTAATCCTTCTTCTTCTTTCTCATCTTCGTCGTTTCTAAGTGCATCATCATCCGCAAGCCAAATCAATGATGAAGCAACGATAAAAAAGATTATTGAAGCTGTAGAGGTGCTGGAGAAACTAGCCAAAGAAGGTGCATTTCCTCAACAGAAATTGCAAGAAATAAAAAAAGAGCTGGAAAAAAAGTATCCTAATATTTTTAGCTCTCAAAATAATTCTCAAAAGCCAGAGAATAATTGCAATCAGTCCTCAAGTAGTTCCAATCCTCCTAATCTATTCCCAGACAATTCCCCATGGGCATTTGYTAATCCATCTCCAAGTAGCACTCACCCTTTCTCTTCAAACTTATTTAATGAACAAGAGTTTTACAAAAATTACATACAAGCTCAGCAACAACAAATGATGTATAATATCCAAGCTCAGAACCAAATGACGGAACAACTAATGAAAATATATGGTGTGACAACACCAGGATTAACAACACCSATACCTAATTATGGTGTTACTTTTCCAAGTTACGATAACAATAATATTTATGGGAATATGTCAGGAGAACCATTAAACATGGTTCTTCACATCATGGGAACTGGTAATCATGATCTTAATACCACCCTCCAAGGTGGTTCAAGTTTCGGAAGTSATGGCTTAAGCGCGTTTAGGTAATCATTCTTGTACATGCCTTATTAGATTGGATAATCATGCTATGTGTTTTATTTTGTGTTCTTTTTGTTGTTTTTTAGTTATGGTAAAGATGGAGAATTAGAAGCAAATTTTCTAACTTTTACAAAATCAATTTTCTTAGACAAAGTATTAGGTGCATCGGATGCATAATAAATTTAATGTGCATCAAATTATGATGACCTTTTTGGTTAATATAGTGACCTTTTTGGTTAATATAGTAACCTTTTTTATCAATATAGTGACCCTTATTATTTATCACTATTGTTAGGAAAAAACCACAAGCAAATCCAAAAGATTCAAGAACACACCGTCACAAAATAGAGCAATAGCAAAATACAAAATAAAAATAATATTGTATTAATTGTATHCAACCTCACAATTATACAACCCCTCAAATAATTTATCTCAAGTCTAGATTAAAAAAATTTAGCCTAAACCCTCTATTTATAAGTTAAAATAAATCTAATCTAGAATCTCACATCTCCTAAGATATTTTGCTTGCTGCCAAAACCAAAGATATACTAGGAAGATTACATACTAAAAAAATCTATACTTGCCCTCCAAGTAAAAAGATACTAGGATAATATCCTAACTATAAATCTATCTATTTCCTTAATTATAACCTCTTAATTTAGGAAACTAAAGAAGATATAATAGAAAATACTTGATGAGAAAGTCCAAACAAATCGTATCGACCAATATTGAGATTGTTATCTAACAATCTTCCCCTCAAGCTCAAATTGTTGTTCGAGCCAAAAGCCTCCTCTTGAGCCAAAACCCCTTCATCCTCCAACACGAAAAGATTTTGCCTTCTTCTACCAACCATGATCACCACATCCTCATTGGTAATTATAAGAAGTCCACTGTGCATATGAACCTCATAACTAACCCATCTTATCTAATCTCCCCAATGAGATTAAATTTTTCTCCAACCTCGGGACATGTCTAACCTCGGATAAAGTCGCGACTTGGTCGTTTTAGAACTTGATCTCCACAACACCGACACCTTCAACTGTCGCCTCCTCTCCATTAGCTTAGGAAAAGTAAGAAATTTCCCTTTAACACGTTCATAAGAGCTAAACCACTGCCTCTTAAAACACATGTGTTGGGAACACCCCAATTCTAAGATCCACCCATCTTCCTTTGGACCCCTTGATTATTCCACCACAAGAGACAAATCTTCCTCATCATCAACGACAATAGTAGCAACCGCTCCCCTAACGTTCATCAACGCCTTCAAGTCGTCTTTGTACTTGGAACACTTTGTTTGAATGTATCCCTCCTCCTCACAGTACCAACACTTGATTTGGGTCGCCCACCTTCTCGCCTTTTCTCTTTGTGCTTTCTTCCACTACCAACCCCTCAGCATGAGTTGTAGACGATCCTCCTTTCTTCATGAATCTTTCCACCTCGATTAGGGCCACCACGATATTGTCCAAAGCAATAATAGTCTTCCCTACAAGTAAACTTGTTATCACCGAGTTATGGGTATACCAGGTTTAATATATTTTGATTCCCAAGTGCATGATAATACAAGATCATCTAAATAAGTTTAATGGCCTGATCACCCAATTAGCAAGTTTAGATGTAAAGATTGAAGAGGAGGACAAAGCAATAATACTCGTAATATTTTCTTCCATCTCGAGCGCATAAGGATCCTTCTTCAAGAGCAAGTTGTTAGCCAAAGACTTTGACGCATACATCTTCGTCAACTTGTCCCACAAATCTTTTGGATTTGTGTCATCCAACACGTTGTACTTGATTTCCGGCGCAAGGGCCAACCGAATTGTACTTGTAACATGAAGTTGCATATCCTCCCACTTGTTCTTTTTCACTGAATTTGGTTTCTTGTCCTCCAAAGTCTTGTGCAAACCTTGATGAATAAGAATATCCTTTACAGTACTTTTCCATAACGAAAAATTCATTTTCTTATCAAATAATTCTATTTTGTATTTAGCCTTGAAATTCTCCATGACACAAAAATAAACTTGGCTCTGATACCACTTGTTAGGAAAAAGCCACAAGCAAATCACGAATGATTCAAGAACACACCCTCACAAAATAGAATAATAGCAAAACACAAAATAAAAGAGACAAATATTTATGAGGAAATTTTAATTTCCTCCCCTCAAAATAATATTGTATTAATTGTATTCAGCCTCACAATTATACAATTAACTCTCAAATAATTTGTCTCAAGCCTAGATCAAAAAAATTTAGCCTAAACCCTCTATTTATAAGCTAAAATAAATCTAATCTTGAATACCACATCTCCTAAGATATTTGCTTGCTCCCCAAGCCAAAGATATATTAGGAATATTACATACTAAAAAATCCATACTTGCCCTCCAAGTAAAAATATACTTGGATAATATCCTAACCATAAATCTATCGAATTCCCTAATTGCAACATCTTAATTTAGGAAACTAAATAAGATATATTAGGAAATAATTGATGAGCAAGTCCAAACAAATCGTATCGAACAAAATTGAGATTGTTATCTAACAGCTATATCGAGGGAAAGTGAAAATGGGTCACTATATTGATATAAAGGGTAACTATATGTAGATGCATACAATCCCTTCTGATTTTCTTATGTCTCACACGTACAAGTAATATCTAATATATATCCTTATGTAAACTACTTGTACAATATTTGATATAGGGTAGTTGAATGATATGATTTTTTTGGATCGAATTTGTGCAGTTTCCTTGGCAGTCTCCTAGGCGGTTTTGGCCTGTGATATGTTCCCGCTGAAGAATCCATAGGTTGTGCCTTCTATTGGTCATCATCGTTACTGTTAACCACTCTTTTTTGGCTAATGAGTCTCAACTCTAAAGTGCATTCAAGTTTTATATTAGAACATATATCACAATTATATATTCATAATTTATTGAGAAACTATATGAATTATGATTGTATCATCCTTGTGTTATCTTTTAGTTTTTTTAGTTTGATGAATGAATTATTTCATATGAATTATTTCAAATGCAAGAATGAACCTTATTTTTGACATTTAAGGTTTTCTATTGTGTTAAATTTCATAATTTCGTTGAGAATTAAAAGGTATAGGATCCAATGGAGCTATTGAGAGTAATATTAGTTAGGAGAAACGCAAAAATTACACTTCGTGTCACAAACTTTGTGGGATATTTCAATCATTGACACGAACTTAAACTTATATAAGTAACATTGATTTGGCACCCAAAGACAATTAGTGACATGAAGTTGTATCCTGGTTGAAGGAATAGTTATTAACCTACTAGAAAGCATAAAAAATGTTTTAAAAATTATTTTACGCTAAAAATAACCCCATAAAACAATATAAACTCTTTGAAATTAAATAAAAATTATAATAATCTAATCTTCTCACAATAACCATGCTATTAGTATAAGCCTTTTTAATTAATTTTAATGAATTTAATTAATGGGATTATAGCCTCTCAAAAAATAATAATGGGATTATAGTAAAATAATTTTTAAAATATTTTGGTTGTATTTAGGCAACTGGACTTCCTCTCTGACCATCGGAATATAAGTTTATGTCACTCAAGCATTGTCTTTAGGTGCCAAATTAGTGCTACTTTTTATAGCTTGACAAGTTGTTGTCACTAAGTGCGACACACTCTGTCACGCCTTGATTTTTAAGCGTTTATTTAAGTTGATTTAACCTTAAACTAACAGCGGAATCCTAAATTAGTTGGAGCGGAACATGTCGCGTTTCTCCACTAAGAAACGCAAGGCGCATAAATTAATTAGAACTAATGAGATTAATAAAACATTTTCATATATAGAAACCAATTTCATAACACATTTGCAAAGGGGATCGTAGGGGTTATCAATAGATGTTACCTCAATCCGACGTTAGCAACTTAGTTCCTTACTTTGATGAACCATTCTTCTCGAACTCCGAGGATCACTAACCCCCAACTCTTAGTTTCAACCCTAACAGAATGTTGTCCATAATTAACATCATCAAGGTATTCTCAATCAGGAATTACACCGTTACTTCCATTGTATCTTTTTCATTAGTCTATATTTTACAAACAAAAGAGCATATAATAAATGTGGTTAGAGTTTAACTCAACTATACAACGAGAAATAGAGGTGTCTAAGGAGAACAGAAAATTCAATATGCTTGATTGCTTGTAGCACCAAAGAATCACAACATCCGCTTCAATTGTGTCCATTCAGGTGCGCACAAGATATGTTGGTCCTGATATCTTCTTCAATGTGTACATATTCCAGTTAAAGTGGTGTGCTTTCACGTATGTATTTGAGAAAAGTATATGGTCAGAATTACGACCTCTCCACCCCTGAGGATCTGTACCTCTTTCCTGTCATGTCACAAATATCTTCGTATTTTTTTGTGACTGTTTGCTAACTGAACTCCTAAGATTAGTTATGCCCAATACTCCCATTCACCTTAGGAATTTTCAATTTTGACACTTGTGCGTCTTGGCTCAATAACGAATCTTTCAACATAAAAACATAAAGCATCCAATTATCATAGTGGTTTAGAATTCCAGCAAGAATAATTTCTACAACTCAATATAAACAGCAACTAACAACAAGCAAATGTTTTGCGAGGGGATTGCCATTGATACTTACCAAGGTGGATAGATGCGAATTAGGTTCCCTACTTCGAGGTCAACATCGACACAAACCCTAGGGTTAAAGATGACAGTCCAGAGCTTTCCAAAAGTTGACACATCCAAGCCACTGCTCAAGTGGGCTGTAAATTCAGTTATGAAAATTCTCAAAATTAATATCTTACAATACATAAATAGCACACGAAAAGAACTATCTATTAGTTGTAAAAGAACATCATTTGAGCAACCATAACTTCAAAATTAAATCAATAGCAAGTGAGAAAGAACAGTACATTTACACTAGCAAGTTTGATGTAATCGCGACACGAATTCAAGGGAGAAGGAGGCTCACGGCGGCATCCTCGGCAAGTTTATGGCAGACGGCGGTGGCGCGTTCTTAAGCCCAGAATCGTCGGCCTAGCCTGCTCTCCAAATAGCATCACAACCGTACAAAATCGAAGAAAAACCCTGATACAAAACCAAATTAAAATGCGAAAAAATTGAAGAAAAACCCTACAAAAATGTCAAAAAGTGAGATATGGTAGATATTCAAAATAAAAGTGAAAGATCTAACCTTAGAAGAGCAGATCTAACCTCTAATATTGCCATGAAATCGCAAGAAAAGAGTGAGAAWACGAGTTGAGTGTAAGGCTAAGAGTAGGTGGGAGATTGGAGAGAGAATACGAGTGAGAGGGTGAGGGTGAGTAGGGTTTCGTGGGAAATCAGGAGTGAGAATATGAGTGAGAGGGTATGTGCGTGGACGCGTGGTAGCCCGTGTTTTTGTTGATTTAATTTAATAATTTTTTAAAAATATAGTCAAAAGCTGCGGTTATTCCAAAAAAATCGTAGCTTTTGTGATATTTTTAATTTTTTGGACTCTAGATGGGGTAAATGCTGCGGTTTTTTAAAAAACCGCAACTTTTAACATTCAAATGCTGCAGTTTTTACACAATCGCAGCATTTGAGGCACAACTTTTGAGCTTTTTTTCTACTAGTGGGGGTTGGTTGCCCTTTTCGAATCAAAGTATCATCTAGGGGGGTTGTGTGATTCGTGTTCATAATGGAGAAATATAGGAAACACAATCACGGTCTAATGGTATGTGAGGAGGGTCACCGGCAAGTTAGCGTACTTACTCCCCCCCCCACAGTAAATATGGTTGAGGTCATGACCAATGCGCAAGTAAAACCTGCTCCGATTCTCAGAGCTATTATGATGAACTTTCCTAAGTTGAACCCGAACAAGAAGCACATAAGCAACTGCAGAGATTGGTTGAAGAGGAAGAATGCTGACGGTAGGAATCCAACTCAACAACTACTCACATTAGTAGTTAAGCATAAGTACTTGTTTTGGATTGATTTTATGATACCGAGTGTGTGACTCGCACTTTTTTGGCGCATCCTGAGTCGGTGAACCTCCTTCGCACTTATCCACATGTGATATTGTTGGATTCAACATACAAGACAAATCGTTACAAGTATCCTTTACTGGAGATTATAGGCATGACTCCGAGAAACATGAACTTTCTGATCAGGTGGGCATTGTTGAATTGAAGACTGAAGCGGAGGTAGACTACAGGTATTAATTGTTATTAGGAAATTTTGTGAGTAATCCCCACGACTTTCGCAATTTTTGTTAATAACCCCCACAACTTTTTTTTTATTTTACAAAACCCCCACAACTCTTCCCCCGTTACTGATATTACCCCCAAAATGCATATTTCTGTTATCTTTTAACAAATTTTGCGAAATTACTCTTCTATCCCTTAATTTTCTTTCTCTGCTTTTCAATCCCTTCAACTCCTTTAACTCTAATTCATCTCTTTCGTACGACTCTTCATCTCCTCATCTTAAACATTGTATCACCATCATCATCTTCTAATTTGTCTTGTGTTTTTTCCATTTCATTYTTCATTAGTTCAATTTTTTCAACCCTCTTCTCACTCCTCACATTCAAATTCACTCACAAATTGTTTTGCTCGAATTTTGGTTCATTCGAGTTCGAAAATTGGGGTTTCTTTGAATTCAAAAATTRRGGTTCATTCGAGTTCGAAAAATGGGTGRATGGTTGTCGGGTTTGTTCGAGTTCTTGCTGGTGGTGCRTGGATGTATTTTTTYGAGTTAAAAAATTGGAGTTTRTTCGAGTTCCCGYTGGTCGTGGAGGGAGGGGTTTGTGTGGTGGTGGGTGGATGGTTGTCGGGTTGGTTCGAGTGAGGGTGATGAGTGGTAGAGGGTTGRGTGGTGGYGAGTGGAGGTTTCGAACTGGGCACTTTGTTCAAATTGAGAGGTGGCTTCGATTAGGGGGTGGATGGTGGTGTATGAGGGAGGTGGTCCGATATGCGATGGTGGTGAATTRGAAGGTGGTGRGCTYAGGTGATGCGAGGGGGTCAGGCRATCATGGTGTGGTTGGTCAGGTGGTGGGTGATGGGAGGAATGGTGGTCATGGCTGGTTGGTGRTGAGAAAGGGTRGTCAAWGTTGGTGGGACCCACACTTTCATGCTTTCTGTTAAAAATTAACGGAGAGATGTGATTTGGGGGTGATTTCAATAACGTCGCTAAAGTCGTGGGGGTTTTGTAAAATAAAAAAAAAGTCGTGGGGGTTATTAACAAAAATTGCAAAAGTCGTGGGGGTTACTCACAAAATTTCCTTGTTATTATATATGCAATAGATACTAAATTAACTATTTGTTAGTAATTTTAATCTTTATTTTGATTTTGTTTGAGGTGGTCTCTACAGATGCTCACTAACTTGATTGGGGATTGGGTATCACCGAATGTCATTGTGACTGATCGGGACTTAGCTTTATTCACCCCCATTCGTGAGATATTCCCTGATTCTGCGCACTTGCTTTGCACATGGCATATCAATCGTGCTGTTGAGGGTTGGGTTCACAGAAAGACAAGTCAAGCCGCGCTTGCCACTAGATTTGGAAGAGGATCGTGGTCAAGATGCTTCATTCTACAACAGAGGAGGAGTACGAGAAGAACAAGATTAGCCTTTTGAAGAAATGGTATTGGGTTGGGTACACCGAGGCTGAAATGAAGGTTTCTGTTTCTGCGTACCATGAAGGGACAACGAAGATTTGGGAGTACCTTGACCGAACATGGTTGCAACACAAGGAGAAGTTCGTGGAAGCTTGGACAATCGAGGTTCGTCATTTTGGAAACACTACTGACTGCCGAACCGAAAGTCAGCACTCTTACATCAAAAGTTGGATTCAGAGTTCTATGTCTGCTGCTGATACGATGTTCGAGGAGATGCACACCGAAATTGACACTCAAATAATTCAGATCAAAAACTCACTTGAGAGTTGTAGGAGAAAGCATGACACTAAATTTGATGGGTTTCTTACCTTTGTGCACCTTCAAGGTAAGGTGTCGACTTATTGTATGACACTTATGGCGAAAGAGATCGTCAAGTTAAAAGCCTTGGACTATGACGTGGAGAAGTGTGACTGTGTGGTGATGGCGACTCATGACATACCATGTGCTTGTTCTATATCAATGTCCATGGATGAGGATCGAGGTGTGTATTTGGATGAGGTCGACCCGTTTTGGACGAAATTGATCATTGGGGATGGAGTCGACTTACCAACATTTGCGGAGGAGACGGAACAAGATGCACAGTTCCTCATGGAGTTAGTTGACGAGGTTAGATCAAGCGATCCAGTAGTTAGGACTAAGGAGGTTGATAGCTTGTATGATTCATGGAAAACTTCATCCTCATTTGGATCTGGGCAATCCCATCTTTGAACCTGTGACGAACGCCAACACTCGAGGCGCACCTAAGAAATCACGGTCTACCCCGCGGGTTCCATCATCATGGGATATCCCATAGCGCGGACTCACAACCTCTCATCTGCGACGCCGGACTCAAGTTTCGGATCCAAATTCCCAATGTCTGGGCAACTGTGTACTTGGTATGACACCTCAGCGCTTTTCAAGGTTCTACAATCCAAATACTAAGTGCAACATGACCGCCAATAAACGGAAGGAGACTGATGTCCTCGGGACCACCGGGTACAGGAGCAATCACCCGCTCATCGTCAGCCTTCATAGCCTTCCCCTTACGAGGCTTTCTACTCTGCAACAACAAACCATCCTCTGGGACCTTGAGACACTGTCCATTGGCCAACGTAATCTGATCACCCCTCAATGTAACCAACGAAAGAATCAGTGTCATCCTCTACATCATCATCGGCACCATCATTATCGAACGCCAAGTCCTCACTGCCTCGCCCCTCGTCGTGACCCAACATATGCAACCGCCAAGTGAATGAGGATGACGGGGACCGGACGCATCCTCCCCACGCGGACGCATAAGCACACCTTTACCCGCACCATGACGAGGAGGCTGGATTATTAAAACGTAATTTAGAATAACGATCAACAACAAAAATCTAAATTTATTATAATATTAACTCTCTAACAAGTTAATTCTAATAAAACTTTTTGCTGATAATAATTATCAAAGATTAATTAATTACTTATTTAACTATATAATTTAACTATAAAACAATAAAATTACTAATTATTATAGATTAATTAATTGAAATTACCTATACAAATAATAAATTAATATTACGAACTACTAATGAAATATGAGAAACTCCAATGTATAGACATTAATATCTCCTAAGAAACTCATACAAAAAATTATTATCCACCATAACTCTCATAAATTATCGATAAATATTCTTATTAACATGTGAATAAAATAAATAATAAACAAATTAATATATCAAACAATTTCCAAAAATTAAATAATTTTAGGCAATGTTATTAATTCCACCAAAATTAATATTTCGCAATAATTCTAATACAATTATTTGATAAATGTTCTAATTAACATGGACAATAAATATAAATAATCAACAACTTAGAAAAATTAGTACTTCGTACATCAACAAATTAGTATATCCCCTTCATTAAAAAAAACGATTTTTTTTTTTAAAAAATAGGGTAGTGGTGTCTCGCTAGATCTAAGCGCCATGCCTTGGTTGCTCGCCTGATCTGGGCGGCCGTACCAGGGTAGGCTCGCAGATTTAGGCGAGCCACCACAAACGAGAAATAAAAAAAATACCTCAACCTCCAACGCCGCCGCCGTCACCGCCCCATGCTCCATCGCACGGAGGATGATGTTGCTTGCAAGGAACTAGTCCCTGCCTCCTTCCGTAGAAATGTAGCACGACATTTGCTAACTCCAGAATCTTTTCTTCTTCTTTAACACTAATGTGGAAGTTTAGTATTTTCAGCCATGTTGTGTTGAATTTTTGGTGTTTTGGTTGTGTTTTAGAGGAGAATGTATGTTAGAGTGTGTGATGGAAGAATGAAAATAAAGGTTAAGTGTAGGGGTAAAAATGCCATTCACACGAAATTCGACTTTTTTTTAAGTCATTTGCGACCTTAAATAGCATTCGCCATTAGTTAATGGCTCAAATTAGCGCAACAACACTTTATATTGACTTATAGTACAAGAAGAAAGTAGAGGAGAACAAAGGGAAAGGGGGGTTTGTGCGTGGGGTGAGTTGGGCCTACGAAGTGGCGGCGGCAGGGGTAGGTACAGCGGAACCACCCGCAGGAGCCGACTCTACTGGGTACCACAACGGAGAAGCCTGATAGGGAAGGATACAAAAGTGGAGCAGGGCAGTGGCAGGAACACCAATGCAGCAACAGCACTGTAGTTAGCGGCGGCATGCCGCGTTTGGGGCAAGGAGAGAGAGAAAAGGGGAAGAGTAGTGGTGGCAGTGGCGCAGGTGGCCATGGCTTGGAGGAGGTGGGCAGCGAAGAAGAAGAAAAGAAGGAAAGAAAAGAAATTGAATTTGGGATTTTTGATTAGAAGCTAAACTAATGAAATAGGAATGAGACTAGAATGAATTGTGATGAAATCAGTAGAATTCGGGAGCTATTTATAGATGAATTTGATGATAAAACGTAATCCAAAGCTAAAGCTTCACTGGGTAGTAATGGAGGTTGAATGAACGGAGGAGAAGGTTAAAGATGGTGTATGCGTTAATGCCTTACAAGTGTAAGGGTGAAAATGAAGTTGCTTGGGGTAAGGTTTTACTCGGGGAGGTGACGGAGGGTGAGGATGATGATGATGATTGAGCACAGTGTTGAAGATGATTATACGTAATATGGCGATGATGAATTGGGATTTTTATTTTAATTTCCCTTTTTGTGAGGAGAAATTCAGATTTTTGGTTAGTATTTTAGTGGGCCAGGGAGTGTAGTTTTGTGGGTTTAACTTGAAAGTATAATATGTTATTGACCTAAACCATACTAGTCAAGTTTTGCAAAATAATTTGTACATAAAAAAATAATTTATCATTGAAAATAATTGTCAAGATTCAGATAATGTTTAGGAAAATATTTATACCTTTAAAATAATAGAACTTTAAAAGATTTAAGAAATCATATTTTAAAACTCATGAAATGATTAAAACTCTTTTAAGAAAATAAACTAATTAATTCGAAAATATTTTTTTAAAAAGAAAAATCATTTTAAGGGAAAGTACCAATTTAATTTTTTTTTTTTGTGGGAAAGTACCAAGTAAAATTTAAATTTTATTTTGAGGTGCCAATTACTATTTTCTAGCCAAAAAGTCAATTATACGACATTGACTCGTCATCTTTGATCATGAATGAGGTACACTTAGAACATCCTTCAGGGCACRATTTCCTCTCAAATCTCAATGTAAAAGGTGAATATCCAAAATTTTTGTTTTTAAATTTAATTTTTCATATTTTAGTGCGTTGCTATTGGTAAAATTGTTCATATGTATATTTTTTATGCTTATTTTAAATGATAAAATTAACCTGCAAATTGTTATAGGTTGATGTACTCAAAGGCATCTCCCCCCAAAAAATGCCCTAACATTTAAAAAACATTATAAATGAAAATCCTAAATTCATACCAATTCTTTCAATGGAGATTGGAAAAATAATACACATAAATAAAGGAAAAGAAGAAGTTGTGAAAATGAAGGTGGAACAAAGGAAGCAAAGTGGTGAATTATATAAAGGTGTAGATACCAACATTTGTCTCTAGCCCAAGACGACCAATGAAAAGACACCCCTTACAACACACAAGTCAAATTGAGAGAGTTAGGACCTTGTAGAGGTGATCATAGGTCGAGCCGGGCTTGGCATATGATATTAGGCCCTTTAATGGGGCCGGGCCGGGCTTGGAATCGGGCCTAATATTGTTGCCCAAAGCCCGAAAAATTGGAGCGGGTTTGGCGGGCTTATCGGGCTTTTTCGGGCCGAACCCAAAATATTAACTAAAATGCACAAAAAGTGATGACCAAAGCCCACCAAATTTTCGGNCGGGTTTGGCGGGCTTATCGGGCTTTTTCGGGCCGAACCCAAAATATTAACTAAAATGCACAAAAAGTGATGACCAAAGCCCACCAAATTTTCGGGACGGGCCCGGCCCGATTTCARGCCGAAAAATCTTGCCCAAAGCCCGCTAAATTTCGGGCCGGGTCGGGCCTAGCCCGCGGGCTGGGCTTGTTTGATCACCTCTAGGACCTTGACAACCCTAAAAAAAGGCAAGTTCCCTTACACCGAACACTTTTCCAAGCACTTAGCACCTCAAAAAATAATTTTTAATTTTCAAATAATTTCGAAGTTTTTAAAAACATTTTTCTAGAATTTTTCAGAATTTTTCTAAAATTTTTTGCAATTTTTCGGAGTTTTTGACAATCTAATTAATTTTCTAATAATTAATTAAATTATTAAAACATATCCAAAAATTACGAAATTTTAAGAAAAAAAATACTACATTTTACAAGGAAGTTTTCCATATTTTTTCCATAATTTTTCGATTTATGGTGTAATATTTATGAATTTCTTAAGCAAAACACAAAACCGAGCGATATGGAAGGTTCCGGAACCTTCAGGGGTTCGTGGATTGCTTCCCAAGACAATCCACATTCACCCCCCAACCCCTCGTGCAAGCAAGCTTCCCGTGGAAGCTAGAAATAATTTTCTTCCCTTTTCAAAACTGCCAAATATTGTAAATAAGGCAAGTTTGTACCAGAAAAAGGGGAAAGGACCTGAGCGCAATTACGCCTAGTTTTAGGCGTAATTACGCCCATGTTTCGTTCTTTTTTAGTCCTTGCCTATAAATACAAAAGCCCACACTCATTTTAGAACTTTGGACACTCATATGCTCTTGCTATTCCCTCTCTCACTCGTCGAAAGGCATTCCCCTTTCTCATATACTCGCAAATACACTACAAAAAGCATTCATACATTCAAACACATTGCATACACACATAAACACATTCAAAAACACACTTTTGCATTAGATCTAGGAGTTTCCAAGGGTTCTAGTGCTCGACAAGGGTTCCTAAGGGTCGGAAGCTACGTCCTTGATGTTCGACATCGTGTTGCAAGGTAAATTTGAGGACAACGTCTCAGTTCTAAACATCCTTTTGCAGTCTTGGTTAGAAATTTGATTTTCTATGTATTTTTTGCGTGCAATATGGATTAACAACTACTTGGCAATTCAAATTCACAATAACTTTAAGGCAAAACATTTAATTCCTCGTATGAGTGCTTACATGCTTGTCTCACACCATTTTAACGCATTTAGAAAAACCAGCAAATTTCGTGTTGTCACGCTTAATAAGACAATTATGGACAACCGACATTAGGCTCCTGGAATACGGAATTAACAGCACATACCACAACAAACTAGACACTATATGCATAGTATTCTGTTAAATAACCCACCTAGTACCTTTGTATGCTTAGGGTTTAAAATGATATTATGTTTGTTGTTGTCTATTGGACAATGAACTCGCAATGACAGAGTAGAGGCCGCTAGATGCATGGGGCAAGGGGGGGCGGGGGGTGTTGTGAACTTACCCCTACCCATGTCCCCTAATCCAGATCTGGTGCAAGACCTAACATGGAGTCCTTCGCCTTGCTTTATGCAATTATAGGCAAGGCTTAAACCGGGTTCTGCAGCTTCCCGAAAGAAGTGCGGTGGCGAATTCCTCTACTCGTTTCATGTATAAACACACAACTCCGGGTATACTCACCCTATGCAAAAGCAAGAATTCAATTCTAGCAAACAAACCGAGGCGCCCATGAAATTGTACCCTCCGGAGTAGAGGGACCGAACCCTGTTTGGGCCGGTGACGCCTGTCGCCCGTACAGTTTTCTGGCGACTTCACTAGGGAATTTACTAAAGATATTATCTTTAGTGATGTGTTGACATTACTTGAAGTGTTTTGCGAATTCTACGTCCTTAAGATGACATTGTGTTAGGCATCCTGCATTACACGGAACTTATGTCGTTGGCATTGAGTTTCCATTTTCTAGGCATCACGTCTCATATAAGTGTGTTCTACACTCGAGTCAAGACCGGGGAGGGGGGGTGGGCTCGCTTATGTTTGGCAATAGTGCACTACCTATGTAACCAACTCTTAAGCTTGTGCCCATCCCCACAATACCGCGCAGCTGCGTGCCMTACAAAGCCATAATGGTCTAGACCTCCTTTGATCATCACAACGGACTGAATGTGTTAAGGACCGTTCTAGGCCTAGTCATAGGACCCTCTTAGACACTCAGACCGACCTGTTCGATAACGTAGCAACTGACTCTAGGTGGCTGAACTTTTGTTTCTACTTTTGAATATAGGGTTCATGCTTTTAGACTAAGGACCCTAGCTTTGCATACATAAGAAACAAGTCATCAAGTCATGTAACAATCCTCATATAGCAAGGTGATCATTCCTTAGGCGTCGTAATGTCAAAGTGGTTGTAAACTAGAATCATTAGGTGTTGCATCTTTATTGAGTCAAGTAGTTGTGAACGGACGTCGGACCCTTGAAGTTTGCCGTTGCAAAAAAAAAAAAAAAMACRSRRAAAAAMAYAWAAAAAMAYAWAAAAAAMMWWAAAAAAAACAGAAGAAAAAATGAATAAAAGGTGAAAGGAAAATTTCAGAGGTTCATGCACTCTTAACATTTTCGAGTTAGTCAATAGGCAAGGGAATGATCACCCCTAAGACATGCAATGCATAATATGTTGAACCAACATGGAACTTAACTTTTTTCCATGTGCAAACAGGGTAGGCGCCAACGGTGTTAACTCGTAGACATAGGGTTTGTTCCACGGTTTTCAAGTAGCACTCYGGCAACCGACACCATTGCACTAATGGCCACTAAAGACTCWCGCATTGACCAATTAATGACAAAACTGGAATCATTCGATGATCGAATTACCCAACTAGAATTGGATGTGCACAAAGCTCTTATAGGTAAGGTTCCTGACACTCAAAAGAATGATGAACATAAACATAAGATGTTGGAGGAACGGATTGCTGGCCTCGACAAACTTGTCACCGAGGTAATCAACATAATTGACCCTTTCATAGGTCGAATGCGCTCCCTTAGCGAGGAAGTTTAAATTCTCCAACTAAAGCCATGGTCTTGCATCACTAAGGCTCCCGGCCTTAATCGTCCAGCTAATCCTGTTGGCCGCTCAACTCCCCGATCTGATGGTTAGAGGCCCGCCAAATTTTACAGATACCATAAGAGCGACAAGCATACTACTAAGGAATGTCAAGCTTGGAGCACCCTCACAAAAAATAGGGCTAACGGCCAAKTACGACCCCTTTCTCCAAAAAGAATAATTGAGGCACAATTACACTCCACCCAATGGCACACATGCACAAGTGTTCAACTATTTGAATACAAGAGGGTTGCTCAAACCCATCGGACCAATTCCGGACCCCTGCACTAGGGAAAAAGCCCACGTGGTGGCACTCAACAAAATATTGCAAATATCACCGCGGGAATGGTCATGATCACGAAGAATGCAACACCTTCAAGGACTTTGTGAAGGAAATGATCTATGAGGGAAAGCTTCTGCTCCCAGTCAAACCAAATAACGAGGACGCCTCACAAAACGTACACATGTTGGAAGTGGGGGAAATCCCCTACGACCCATCMACCCTCATAACGCCAGTTCATCAGACAAACCACAAATTGGTTGCACTAACCAATGGGTGTCTCAACACAACACAGGGAAAGCATTCGATCAGTCTAGCTCCACCTCCCTAAAGATAAATTTCGGATGCTTTAGTGCCGTAAAGTGACCCCATGATTTGTGATTGGTACAAAAGGGTCACGATCGAGAAACTAAAGACGGGATGGGATAACCTTCCCTATCCAACAAGTAAGAACTTTCAAATGTGCAAATGACAAGTTCATGAGCCGCAAGATCACGACCAAAGGTCATTAGATGATATTCTAGATGATGTGCTCTACGAAATTCGGAAGCTATGCGATGCCAAGTCTCTAGGATGAAGTATGTACGAACATCGAAAATGTGGGAATAAAATTCTTGAGTTCGTTTGGGATCCATACATCATGACAGTCTTCGAGAAGTATCACCTAAATGGATTTTGGGGCGAACCTCATCGAGAATACCTTGGAGATTATCGTGGCAGTGCTCATTTTCAACTTCCACCCAAGTTCCCTCCATCATGTCTTTTTTCCAGAAAACAAAGCACTTGGTTTAGAGATTTCAATAACTACAACTTTGTAGACAGGGATCCTATGCAGACAAGCATGGCATCTGCCCTAGATGGCCTAGAAGCACAAGGTTTTGGACTCCTATTAGGTCAAGAAATCGCACCTCCAGCCGAACAAGAGGTCTTCATGACAATGCCCAATGAGGCATTCGACCCTACAACTCTCATCACAGCAGTGGAGAACTTAGTTCATGGTTGGCGCAAAACCATGAAGATAACTACTCCAGGAGGCAAGGTCATCAAGCGCACCATGGGCGAAGGACCAATATTCGAGGATTCTAAATCTGAGACCGAGTCAGAGTCTAGGGTCATAAAAACTAGGATAACTAGTCCTAGGGAGTGTCCTAAGTTTGTCAAGGGGCCTAGTGTCCCCGTTTACCTTGTCAAGCAATTCACTTCAGAGACAAACTTATCTGTACTCTCTTCAGAGTTTAATAACATGCTCTTTTCTGCTTACTCCTGTTTTCCTTCTTATGATTGCTTTAATTAAAAACTCGCAAATAAACAAAATGACAATGAGTTAATAAAGGAAATGGAAGAGCATGAAAAGAAAACTTTCTTCCTCGAGCAAACAAAAAAGGCAGACATCTCCGACAACAACACGCCGCGGGAGATATAGATTGGTCTAACACTGAGTCCGCAAGAAAAAGATGAACTAGCTACAATACTGAAAGAGTTYYGGGATGTTTTTGTTTGGTCCTATGAAGACATGCCAGGGATTGATCCAAACATCGCACAACACAGAATTCCGCTCATAGATGGGGCTGAACCAGTTAAACACAAGCTCCTTTGCATGAAACCGAATGTTGCCCTTAATATTTGGCAAGAAGTCGTCAAGCAACACAACGCAAGCTTCATCACTACTAGAAATTCGTCTTCGGGCGACCGAATTTAGCGACCGCTTTTAAATCGGTCGTTAATAGCGACCGTTACCGACCGAAAACGGTCGGAAATATTTAGCGACCGAATTATCGGTCGCTAATAGCGACCGATTTGACATCGGTCGTTAATAGCGACCGATAAATCGGTCGCTAAATCCTATCTTTTGGCGGCTTTGGGGCCTTTGGAGTGCCTTTTGTTTATTACAAGGTTAGCGACCGAAATATCGGTCGCTAATAGCGACCGATTTTGAGATCGGTCGCTAATAGCGACCGACATTTCGGTCGCTAAATAATTTTTTTTTTTAAAAATTTATTTTGGGTCATTTAACCCAATGACTTCACGAGTCTTTGCTCTTCACGAGTCTTCACGCACGAAACCTCTCTCTACCAACACAAAATTCCAAAAACCCTAACCGGCGACCCCTCTCTCTCTCTCCTCCGGCGACCCCTCTCTCTCCTCTCACCGGCGCGGCGAACCCCTTTTCTTCTCCTCCGCAGACAGCCGCCGCCGCCATCTTTCTTTTTCTTTCTTCCTTTCTCCCTTCTTTCTCCTTCTCCCTTCTTCCTCTCTCTCCCTCTGCCGGATTCTCTTTCTCCCTCGCCGTTTCCTCTTTCTCCCTCGCCGATTCTTCCTCCTCGCGTAATTAATTTTGTTTTAAATTTAATTTCATTTTTCTTTTTGTTGAATTTAAATTGTTTTTTGGTTTAATTTGGTTTTAATAAACGAATTTAATGTTTTGACTGCTGCTGTTTTGTTCTCGCCGGATTTCTCTCCTCGTCGAAATTGCACTCTTGTAATCATTTTGTTGCTGCCGTCTTGTTCTGCTACTGTTATTTCTGCTGCTGTTGTTTGCTGCTACTGTAAGTTGTTGCTGCTCTTTATTAATTATTATTATATATGAATAGTTTCTTAAATAATTTGGGGTTATAATCAATTGTTTATATGGTGCATATTGAGTTCATTTTTCAATAATTAATTGTAATCTGAAAAGGATGAATTGGTTAAAAGGATTATTTTATTGTTTTAATTTCTTTGATTATTTTATATGTTTTTTGATTTTATATGTGTTGTTATTATTTTATGTTTGTTTTTGTATTATTTTATTATTTGTTTGTTTTTATTTGTTATATTTTTGATACTTATAGTGTTGTTGTGATTATTTTAATAGTTTGTTTCTTGGATTATTTTATATGTTTGTGTAATAACATTAAGTAATTATTAGAGTGAAAAAACTTTTATTCAATGACTGAAATAGATAATAAGATGAGAAATGATAACAATGGTAATGCTATTATATGACAAGGAAAAAACAATTTCATCGACACAATTAAGAACTCAACAATTATATGTGATATTCGATTTGTAATTGTAATTTATGTTCCGACCAATTTAAATGCTAGATAACATAAGTTTAAATCTATGAGACAATGCTAAAAATACCAATAAATGTATCTAAAGTTTACAATTCATCGCAATTTAATAAACGAATACCAATTTATACTTCCTCAAAGACTGAGCAATAATTAATAACAATGAATTGAGTTCATACATATAAATAAATTGTCAAAAACAAATCGCTGTAATTATCATTTTGAAATGATATTAGACATTCGAACATACACGAAAAGATAATTACAAAAAAATGATTTCATCCTATAAAGTTGACTGCTTTAAGGCCTTACATGTACAAAAAATATCTTCTTAAAACAAAAAATTACATATATTAATGCAATATTATAGAATACCTCATGGTTATCATAATTGTATCTATGTATGAAATATATGCAAATGTTAACAAATAATATTCACTATATGCTTAAATCGAGATTTTACTTACGGCAGCAGGAAGGCCGAAGCTAGACAATCTTTTAATGAGGGAAAGGCGCGAAATTAATTCATCTTTTCATTAACAAAAATGAAGAAAAGAATTAAAAATAAGGAGAAAAATGTTTGTATCGTGACGTAATCTAAGTTATAAGATTAAGCCTGAATCCCTACATGATTAAATTAAGCTTGTGAAAGTAACTGTTTGAGTTTCTGACTCTCATCACTTGAATGCGTTTGAAATCACATGTAAAAGGCTAAGAAGTTAAAAAAGATAGAACGTGAAAACAATGTAATTATAATGTAATGCTTACACTATTTTTTAATTGCTCTAAATAGCTTAATCGATCAATGCAAAAGGAAAGAAGACAGTAGAGATGTAACAATAGATGCCATCAAAATTCGCATATTCGGATGATTCGCCGAAGGGTAAAGAGTTTGTTGCTCGCCAAGAGCACCCCGAGCTCATATCGTCGGGACAAAATAAGATGTCCGTGTTGCTAGATGTAAAAACTTGAAGATTTTTGCGTGCCCGTTTTTAAAGGTACATTTGTATAAGAAGGTTCATGATCATACTATGATATGGTTAGTCACGGTTGAACAAGCGAAGTATAGGTCCACTCGTCTCCTATTGAGCCAATCCTTACCGAGAAAATGGTTGCATCTCTTGGAACAAACATGGACCAATCACTCTGAGGAGCATGTTCACAAAGAACTACCAAATCCGGAAGCAAGAGTTCTCGAATGCTCAAGGCATGATCGAGCAACCGTTATTATGGGAGCCAACATCTACTGTGTTGGAGATGGCTTCTAGAATGATCAATTTGAGTCCGACAACTGCACACAGGTGCGGGATGTTCGGATTGTTAAGTGATGCACTCCCAAACACCCAAAAACAAAGTACCCTACTACGACACAAAAAAAGTACTCAAGATTAGAGCCTTCCACGAGAGAATTACACTCATGCCACTTATATGAGTAGTTATTGGAAGGAACAGTGCGAGCTTGAAAGTGTCTCCATTGTCGGTCAAATCGCGACCAGGAACAATCGAATGGTAGTTGTCCCGCAAGCTTTCTGAAGTACTTCCAATAACACCGACGATTGCAAAGATGTTCCACCAAAAACATTCCGATCGATACATGCATTAATGAAATCGCGCAATGCGGCAAGGAACATGCTCACCCAACTGACAGCAAAAGTTTGAAGCACTTCGAACACGACCGTTTACAACTTTGCATCCGAGCCCCGAATGTGTAGACTGGTTGTTGCCGGATGTTTTTCCTTTTTGAAAGTTTGAAAGCATACTTCTGTGCCGATCTCACTACACCTTAACAACATGTCCACCGAACATGCATGAAAAACCTTTCATTTTCCTTCCTGCTTTATTCCCGGTCCCAAAAATCCGTAAGAACAATTTGGATACTACATCAACCCTTTGATTGATGAGCTAACAGCTGTGGTCGTTAGTCCTATGACCTTATGACATCTCAAAGCAAGCAAATTCAATCCTTCCGCCCGCTACCGATTATATCGGACTTTCCAGCACTTATGGTATGTGTCAGTGAGTCCTCGCTTTACAGCTATTCCATATTGCATGATAAAATAAGCCTTTTGCTAACACAGGAGCAAATGCATGTTGCATTCCATCGTCAAGTTTTAAATTCCGACCACCCTTTCCGAAGAATAAGACAGCTTTTGTAAGAATAGGTGGAAAAAGACTCGGCGCCTACATATCACTTCAGTCTGAGAACTTTGGAATTTGAACTACAGAGAAACAGTATGTCCTAGCTGAACATGTAAGCAAGAAAAAATAATTGGGATACAAATCTGTTTGTGGGCCTACCAATTGAAGGATTGCTGCTCTGGCAAACTTAGATTTCCATGATCATTGAGAAAACAGAAGAAACAAAACTTTTTTCTTGAGCCAGACTGCAATCAACACGTCTTATGGACCGTCGGAAATGACGAAACGTCTACACCTGTGGTGCGAAGGAAAAAACATGAAGCTTTTTAGCGTCCAGGAGATTAGAGCTCATTGAATGATCTTGAAGGTAATGATTGATGCCTATGCACCTTTCGCACTACAAGGAGCAGCTTGAAGAAAGTTTATGTGATGATTCGAAGAATTGAGGTTTCCTGGACGTATGCTTCAACTTTGAGGCCGGGTGTGTGTAGAAGAGAAGAAGAGAATGGCCTTCATGAATGAAAATCACGATTTTCATTGCTAGTAGTCTGCGTCGCGTGTTGCCTATCGTCTGTCCTTCTACAGAGACCTCGCTTCCCTCATATTGGAAGCGAGATAACTGAAATTATCAATTCTTCCGGACTTGTGTGCTCCAATTACACGTGAGTAGATAGAGCGCCTACCAAAACAACATTCTGAGATCTATGCAATTAGAAAAAAATTTTTCTCCTCCATTCTTAAATCTCCATGAGCACTTGCCGTACACTTGCCTCACGAAGCATAATTGGTCCTGTCAATACGATGGATTACCCATTCGAAACGGAGTTATTGATTTATCATTATACCCCTGTTAATTTTCTTATAACGACATCTACATTCCTCATGTGTCCTTAATCGCAGGTCCTCAACCACTAAACTAAATGGCGGAACAAGGCAAGGCTTGAAGTTCTAATGCAAGCATACCCGTCTGAGGAATATCCAATTTCGCTTCGCATACGTCAGCAAGGCTTGATACAAAATCGAGACTGGGTGAAAAAGCATACCCTGATGGGAATGCGACATTGGGTTGTGGCAATGTCCCTGAATTGTTAGGGAGATTGGGGATCGGACATACGTAGGGTAAATGTAGTAAACTAGTTGTTACAGACAGAGTACGAACGATGCTCCATGATGTACATCCTGCGTAATTTTGGCACTAATGACTATGAAAGTAATTCTTAGTATAACATCTGTATCTATAGCTTACAAAAGTCAAAATTGCAGCCGGATAGCTGATCACTTCCCACGTATAAAGCAATTTGAGATCACATATGCAGTCAAAATCCTAACATTCGAGTATGGATGACGTTGGATCCAATCGAATCCCAATACCCTGCCATGGTTAAAAACAACAAGTTGAGCCCGGATATAATAGCCTACACCCACTTTTTTGAATTAGCATCACCTTAATTATTTACCTGACACACTCAACAAATCTAGTTGTTCGGACAATCCACTCTGCCGACTTGATCAACTACTCTTGCCGTTATGGCCCCTCGAATGTACAGATGACAACCTTGAATCCAATTCTACTCACAGCGGGTTACAAGTGTCCACACGCAAAGCTATGGTAGAACAATAGTCAGACATGATATTACGGTGCGCAACTGTTCGAGCTACTTGTGTTGTTTTTGTCTGGATCAATGACGGTTGCGACTCCTGCACTTTATAGAGAACACATGTTCTTACCACTGTCAGTACATTAGATATACCAAGCGATTATTGGTTCAACGATAGCAATTGGTTTGATTGTGACAAAGAAATGAATTTCGAATGAGAGAATAGACTTGTAGAAGTCATCACACTAGAAACATCCCTTGGCGGTCCGGTACGACATCCCTTCGTTGTTGTCATTATCAACCACTCAGTGTAATGCACCTACTCCTAGCCTTCAAGAGGACAAAATTGCGTAATGTCCCCTAGTGTGCGGCCTGTGTTCAAGAAAAAACAAGTCATGAGGTGTGATCACTGGAATGAATCAATGTTTCGTGCAACGAGGAAACATACCCTTGTCCCCGTTAATGAGGGGTTCTGCTTGCTGTAGTCAGCTCTATTGCTCGATCAGAATACCAGACTATCATGTGCATCAAGGTGATGATGGGAACGAAGATGACGGTCATTCCATAGTATAGCTGAACGTACGATTGACGTATGACTTAGTGTTGAGGAGCTAGCATATGGTGTGAAGACGATGGTGATGATGAACGACGCAGGATGTGATGACCTCGTGTTTCGTAGATGATAATGAATTTTATTGAAGAGTGAGACCGCAACTTTTAATGTCTATTCAAACCAAAAAATCAGATTATTGTAAAAAGTTGTAATGTAAGTTTTATGATCTCCTTGAGCTTAATAGGTACTAACTCTGTATTTGGAATATTATGATAATACAACCGTCGGAACGAATATGTTACTATTTTAGAGCAGAACATGCACCAAAACTCGACTTGGGGCCGAAGGCAAGGAGCATCAGACCACAGTCTCGAGCACAGTCCGGACCTCATAACCATCATTCCCCACCCATTCTTCAGCTCCACCCAGACTCAGCCCAGCCTTTGTCCCGACGCTGGCCTCACATGCCTCCTACGCTCCATGGAGACCCGCGTCCTGGAGAGCTTAAGTCGCGTGCCGATTCATAGGACGCCAGTTCTCCTTCGTTTCTTCTCCTCTCCGTGGGATAACCTACTGCTCGTCACCTCATTTTGGCGCATCTTTCACCTTCTCTTTCCAACGATCTGCAGCCTCCTCCAGCTTCATCTTCCGCCTCCACGTGTGCCTCATTCTACGTGCCTCATTCACAGCCTCATCTACCGTGCCTCAGTATACGGGCCTCAGTCTCGTCCCATCCGCCTCCGACTCTCATCCTCAGCCTAAGCTTTCAATGCCTCAGTCTATGTCTAGATCTCACCATCCGTCTGCACGACTTCTCAGTCCCAGCACACTGTGTCTCAGTCTTACTCCGCTCAGTATACTCCTCCAACTACTCCCGAATGAGCCTACCCATGATTGTTGGGTGCAATCTCGCGGCCGAGGCTTCTACGTCTAACCACCCCTCTTTCTCGAGAATTGCCCAAGGCTTATGTGATTTAAATTATTTAATTTAATGTTTTAACTATTGAATGAAGTTCTCATATCTAATTTTTACATAATGTTTTAAACTATTAATTAGTTTGTTAACAATTTCACAGCCAAATGTGTGAGATCCAATAATCTCTTAATGAAACTCATTCGACGCCTTGGGAAAGAAAACTACACTGAGTTGATAGGGCACGAAGAGCATGGGGACAATGAGCGAGGATTGACAAATTTTACTGTTTAAAAAATCAGTTTTTTAAAAAAATAATTTAATTAATATGTTAACATATTTCATTTCTTATTTCTATTGCCAGAGAATGTATACATGAGCCGAGTTGAAGGCACGTAAAAAAAACGTATAAAAAGCTGCTCTCGTCTGAAAGAACATTCTACGCCTATAGGAAAGACTTAGCCCCATATGGCTTGGAGATGACTTCTCAAAGGAGAAAACAGGGTGAAAGACCCAAAGTCCAAGAATAAAGCGCCCAGGCTAAGGCACACAGAGAGCGCCAACCTACATGAACCCCCCCCTCCATCCTCACTGCCCAGTCCGTCTCAACTAATTCATCAGCTAATCCAATGTTAGTACTATCGTTCATTTAATATTGTAAATAAATACTCATGCGTTAACTTTGAGGTCAGCAACATATGGAAAAGTTTTTTGTTTGTTAAGGAGGAAAAGAAGGAAAAGCCAAAATGTGCTGAACTCTACCTACACTCCAAAAACATCCAGTAGAACCGCAACGGTTAGCAATAAGCGCAACATGATGTAACGCTTTCTTATTTACTCGTATCTTGCTATTTAGCTCGGGAAATTCCGCCTTAAAAAAACATGATACGAATAGATTGTTATATATTTGCATTTAATTTAGCGCGGGGGAATTCCGGCTTAAAAGCCGGATGATACGAATAGATCCCTTTTAATTTATGATTTGCTTTGATGATTAACGGAATCCGCTATAAAGCACGATGATACGAATAGATGCATTTACTGTATAGTTGATGTTAAGGAGGAAATCCCCCCATTATAAGTCATAATACGAAAATATTGCTTTAAATATTAAGTTAATAAAGGGTTAATATGTAAAGTAGGCTGAAATACTCCAAAAAATGCAAAATATGACCCTTTTACGCCCCAATTTGATTTTTTCTAACGTGTCCAATCAAGACCTAGCAAAGCTAAGGATAAAATTGACATGAACTGAGCTTAAAAGTTAATAGGCTTAAAATGTTAGAAGTAGGCTTGAAAACTCCAAAAAACGCCAAAATATCGTTCCACGCCCGAATTTACTTTGTCGGTTAACGTCTCGAACAAAACTAGAAAGCAGTGGAAAAATTGACATTAATCTTAAAAGCTTGTAATAGGTTTGAATATGTAGAATTAGCTGAAAAACCCACAAACAAACGCCAAAAGAACCCTTTCACGCCTCAAACGATTTTTTGGTCTTTTCGTTTTTCAAAAACCGTGGTCCAAAAATTTTTCAAAAAAAAAAGAAACCCCCTAAAGGAAAAGCCCCCTTTTAAAAGGATAAAAATTTTGAAAAAAACCAAATTTAGCTTTTAAAATGTAATAGTAATATTAGATAGCTGAAAACCCAAAAAACGCAAATGACCTTTCACCCCCCGAATGATTCTGTCTTTAACCGTGTCAATCAAGCACTAAGAAAGCTAAGTGATAAAATTTGAACATGAAGAGCTTAAAAGTAGTAATAGTGCTGTAATATGTAGAAGTTAGCTTGAAACCACAAAAAACTCCAAATGACCCTTTCACGCCTCAAACTGAATTTCGGTCTTAAAACGTGTCCAATCAAGACCTAGAAGCTTAGTGGATAAATTTGACAGAATGAGTTAAAAGCTTTAATATGGACTACGTAGAATTAGCTGAAACCCCAAAAAATGCCAAAAACCCTTCACCAATCATTTTCGTTCTAACGATCCAATCAACACCAGAAAGCTTGAGTACAAAAATTGACATATCGAGCTTTAAAACTTAAATAGGTGAATATGTAAAGTTAGGTTGAAAACCCAAAAACGCCAAAGACCCTTCACGACCCCGAATCACTTGCTTCTTAACGTATCCAATCAACACCTAGAAAGCTTAGTAGAAAAAATTTGACCCATATCGAAGCTTTAAAAGTCTATATAATAGGGATTGTAGAATTTAGGCTTGAAAACTCCAAAAAAACGCCCAAAATGACCCTTCCGGCCCGAATTCGACTTGTCGTTCTCAACTATCAATCAACACCTACGAAACTTCTAGTAGCAAAATTGACCATATCAGCTTAAAAGCTTGTAATAGTTCAATATGTAAATAGGCTTAAAACCAAAACGCCAAATGAACCTTTCACCCCCAAATTTATTTTTGTCTTACATGTCACAATCAAGACCTAGAAAACTATATGTCGACTTAAAAGACATGAATGACTAAAACTTATAGTTGTACGGTAGGAAGTAAGGCTTGAAACCCAAAAAACGCAAAAATACCCTTTCACGCCTCCGAAATTTATTTTCCGTGTTCTTAACTGTCGATCAAGACCAGAAAGCTTAATGGAAAAATTGACAGGAATGAGCTTAAACGCGTAATAGGTTAATATGTAAAGTTAGCTTTGAAAAACACAAAAACGCCAAAAACCCTTTTCACGCCTCAACTGATTTCGTTCTAACGGTCCAATCAAGACCTAGAAAGCTTAAATGAGAAAATTTTTGAACTATGAATGAGCTTAAAAGTGGTAATAGGTGGAAATTGTAAGAATTAAGCTGTAAAACCCCAAAAAAACGCAAAATGAACCCGTGGCACGCCAGCCGAAGTTTGATGTCTGGCGTAGAACGTGGGCTCGAAGCAAGACCGAGAAACGGATGGAAAAAATGACAGAAGTAGCTTTAAAGCGGGATGAATATGGAATAGAAAAGGTGTTAGGCGGAAAACCACAAAAAAACGGCAAAATATTACCCGCACGCCGCAAAACGAAGGGGTGTGTGGTGAGCGTGGCTACGTGCCAATCAGAACCGAGAGAAGCGAAGGTTGAAAAGTTACATGATGAGCTGGAAAACGGGAATAGTAATTACGGTAAAGGTAGGGCAACAAACCCCAAAAAATTTCCAAAATCCTGGCACGGCCTCCGAACGAACTGCGTGCACGAGCCAACACACCAAAACGGGATAAAAATGACAGAGCAGCGGAAAATGCATAAGAGGAATAGGTTAAATACTGGACATAACCCAAAAAAACGCCCAAAGACCG
>SNQN01005003.1:17929-35491 GCA_008642245.1 Bassia scoparia | reverse complement strand
AATCTCATATCAATACGTTTATTTTTTAAATAAATATGATATGATGTACGGCGGTGCCGCCGTGGCTTCTTCTTCTTTCTAGGCTCACTCATGACGTTAATGCTTACCTAACATATTTCGATTTAACCTAACATCTTTCAATTTGTCTGCCTCACTTATGGCTYATACTTGTCCAATTGATTCTACTTTTTTAAGTTTGTSAAGTTAYTGTAATCCAAAATATTAATAGTCACTAAATTTATTTATATWAAWTAACACCRCAGGCGCGGCAAAGCTTACTTTACCATTCTCCTTCCTTCATTTTCGTTTTCACTCAAACGTAGATTGTTGTAAGTTGTAACAGACCAGGGGCATAACCATGCTACACCATTGCTTGGCACAAAAAATCAGCTTTAGTTAGTAACGGCAGCCACAAGTCGCTTGGACGATTCTCGTAGCGGGCATCTGCAGCATGAATAATTGTACCTATAAATTCGTTTAATTAAGTTAATTAATTTTTATATGTTTGTATCATTTATGAATTTTTTAAAAAATTGTATTTCTTATAATAATCACTTGAAAAGGTTCGAAATCATCGACCCGAAAATCCAAAATTTTCAATTGCATAACCATTCTCCAAATTAAATCCTGGATCCGCGCATGGTAACAGTATAAATTTTACTACAGATCCATTTTAACACCCAAAACTATACTCATGTCCTCCTCCAATCTTTTGACTATTTTGACGGTAATCATATTTATCGTGAAGCTAACCAGTGTGCTGATTATTTAGTCTCTTTAGGCCATTACGCCCCTATTCATCAGATATAAATCCTCTTTTGGATTCCAAATTTTCTTACTTTCTGAACTTTGATAGACTAGGTCGCAGTCTTGAAATAAGACTGTTCTACTCGTTTTTCCCCGTCTATCTTACCTTTCAAAAAAAAATAATAAATGAAAGTTGATGCAACGAATTTTTTAATATACATCATTGTATATCTTTCATCACCTTATACTATGCAAGTGCATAAATACATAGTGTCAGATTAATAAAATAAACATGTCAACATNTTTCCGTCAAAATAAATTACATGATTTATCAATATATGGGATAAAAACCTTAGCTTTTCTCTCTCATTTTTTTACAAGCTCCATTTTCAAGCTCATACACCCATTATATTTTCTTAATAGACAATTAATCACTTAAACTGTACTTGTATCTTGTTTAGTGATTTTATCCTGTTATGAATAATTTATGAGACTTTTTTTTTAAAGTGTTTAAGGACTCTAATGAGTAATGAGAAGTGTTCGATGACTTTAATATATTTACAGTTTTTATTGTCCATCAAATCCATTTTTGGACCCAATAACAKTGGATTGAGATCTAGTGGAYTTGTTAAAAATTCTACTGAGTAGAYTTCAGACCATCTTAGTGATTGACTTCATAATCAARGGCTTATATATGTTTATCAAAAATTATTTTCTCTTTTTTCAAAAATTCTCACAAATTTTGAGCCTTTGCTTTTAAATACTTAAGTTAAGATTAAACTCTATTTTGTAGAGTTGTTGTAAAACTCTACCGGATCCAAATCCAATAATAACCAGACCCAATAAATCTTGATAGGATCTTGAATTTCCACTTGCAATTTAATGGATTAGGGGCGGCTTTGAGTCCATCCAAAAACCCGGGCCGATCTGGGTTCTTCTAGACCATTCCCCCAACTAGTGATGGAAAAGGACAACGTCTGAGTAGGGTAAGCAATCACCCTTACCCATACCCTAAAATTTTAATTTAGACACATACCCTACTTAGATTCGTAAGGTTCGATATGGTGTGGGTAGGGTGTAGGGCCTAAAATGAGTCCATTGTAAAAAATTGACAAAAAAAAATCGAATTATTATTTTGTATGTATTATCTATATTTCACACTTGAATGTCTCATTCTAATGTTATTATTGAACATCCGAACGTCTCATACATCATAGTACATCATTATCATTTGTCAAACACCTAAAAGTCATAGTGATAACAACCAAATCCGCAAATACTTCAAAGAAAATGTATGTTTTGCTAATCATTAAATAAATACATATAAAATAGTCTTATAGTAGTCCTCAATTTCATACTCCYTATATGATTTGAAGTATGTATTTTCTTTTTAATTATAAAAAATAAAAAAATGTATAATATATTGAACGATTTCGTGGACAGGGTTTGCGTAGAAAATTGGACCCTTACTTTACCCTTATCCGATATTAATAATACTCGTACTCTAGTCATATTCATAAGGTCCAAAAAATTAAGAGTCATAGCATGAAATTAGGTGTGGATCTGGCCGGGAAAGGTCCTGGATCTATTGCCATCAATACCCACAACCAGTCCATGATGAACATCTCTATTTAGAACTAAAATAGGGAAAAAAAAATAAAAAATAAAAAAATCTTTTAAAGGAACGACAACGGTGTGGTAAGTAGAGGATATATTAAGCTAGTAAATTAAGCTAAACATCCTAAAGTCCTAAACCTACCACTAATAATTAATAGAAGACGACGAAGGTGGTGGTGGAGGTGGTGGTTGTGGTGCCGACAGAGGTTGTGAACTCGCCCTATCAGGCGGTGGTGGTTGTGAGATCACTCTATCAGGTGGTGGTAGTAGTGGTGCTGGCATAGGTTGTGAGCTTGCTCTATCAGGTGGTGGAGGTGGTGGAGGTGGCAGTGGCGGTGGCGGTGGTCTATTTATATCACGTCTGTAACGAGGCGAACGGCTTCGAAGTGGTGGTTTGTTAAAAACTCCTCCAGGTCGTCGTCTTAGTTGCATCATCACCCACTTATGCTTGAGCAATTCCACCTTGTATTGAGCAATGGTAATACTACTCTTTGATAGTGTAGTATTGTTGTGGCGTTGTGATGCGGCAATGTTGAGCAAAAAGTCGTCTAATACTAACAAAACTAGTAGCATCATCTTTTTTGTTGCTAACTTCATTTTGACGATCTTACAACCTAACCGCCTAGTTTTTTCGAAGACCGAAGTTGATACTCACTAGAAGTGTGTTGGAATAATTTTAGGGAAGAGTAGTGTATATTAATACTGAAATTTATAGTGTATAAAGAGTTGTTTCGTCATTAATACGAAGTTAATGTAGGCAAAAATAGAGTCAATGTGTATGTGTGGCCTTGGTTCAGTTGGTTGTGTACTTGTGTGGGTAGTTATGGCTTTGGGACAATAACGGGGTATTAAATATCATCATTTCAAGTTTTTGTCAAGTTTTCAACCATGTAATAAAATATAGGATTTTTTCCATTGAACTACTAATTTTGGACTTTTTTAGAAAAACTATTCATATTTTATTTAATGTTAAAAAAATTACCACTTTTTCCAAAATATGTAGAATTTCCTAACCAGTGTTTGTGTTCACAGGATTGCTAGGAATACATCAGTCGTGGGCCAATCTAATGTGATTTCCTTCTCCTTTCCGACTGTGGGTTCCAAATTAACCATTTTCCTCTTTTTAACAAGTTTTCCTCATTTTCATTATTTAATTCATTTCTTCCTTATGTTTGCTAAATTGGTATGTGAGTAAACTTAAATGATCTCAGATTGAGATTGTGAATCCTACTTCGCCGCATCACTTTCTGACTCATTAGCCTACAACAGCACATCACCGTAACACTACCTCAACTAACCCTCAATCCATTCCACAGCTCCAGCTCCGCACCACATTTTACCATCGGTTACAACCGCCGCCGCGGCCACGTGGGGTCGCCAATCAGCGCTTCCGGCCGTGTTTCTTCCGTCATGCAGTCCCCAACAACGATGAGTGTCGCGTAGTCTTCCGTGTTATCTTTCATATATGATGAAACTCTAGAATTCTTCATAATTTTGTGTGGATTCAGTGCGTGATTTGCATTTCTGAATTTGAATCGTGTGTGTTCTGTTGTTCGTAGAATTCGTAGTGGATTGTTTCGTTTTTTTGGTGTTCTCTCACTTCATCTTGTAGTTGTTGCGTGGAATTTAGTTTGAATGTTGTTAGCTTCAAGTGATAAGTAAGATTCAAATAATGGATTATACAGAAATTAGATTTTTGGGTTTATACTTTACGATTAATGCGGTATTTATTCTAGGCTCATGTTTCTCCACTACAGATTTCGCAAATAAAAGAGAGGAATAAAGAAGATAATGAGGAAAAAAAGAAAAAATGGAGAGAGTTAAATAGATGAGAAATCATGAAAATCGTGTTTAAAAAAAAAAGGGGTTTGATTTGGGAACCACAGCCGGAAAAGGAGAAGGAAACCACATAGATGTGGGGCCACTGACAGAGGTGGTATTCCAGCAATTTGAAACAAGCACTGGGTTAGGATTTTAATAATTTTTGAAAGGAAAATTTGTCAGAAAGTACCTCATTTAAGGCCTTTTGTGAAATGACTTTGATCCAAGTTTTGTGAAATATACTTGATAGCACTATTTTTTAAAAATGCTACTTGACATCAGAATCCGGAAAAAAATGTCCAAATAACGTTGAACTTCCCATTTCATTGACTTTGGCATAAAACATGTTGCGTGGACTTCACTCGAGCAACATTAATCCCTCTCCTCATTTTTTTTTAATTTTTCACTTTACCAAAAATTTCATTTTTGCTTCCTCTTCACTTTGTCGTGGGCTCTTGTTCAGTGCTTCTCATTGCTGCCATCATCGTCTGCCTTCATCTTCTGCTTCGACTGCAAATTTGCTGCATCTCGCATTCCCTCAGTTTATTAATCCAAGAGAGGTATGTTTTCTAAATTTCAATTCAACCCTATTACCCATTTGTTTAATGTTTTGTAATTGTTTATTAATATGTTTATGGTTGGGTTTAATCTTATTGGTTTTGTATGTTTGTAGTTGTTATTGTTAGTTTAATTAGATTGTTTGATTATTTTATTTGCCCATTTATTAGTTTAATAATTTTTTTTTCTACTGTTATTTGTTTATTCGACATTTAGGGTGTTGTTTTTTTTGATTATTTTGTATTTAAGTGTAATTGATAGTTTAATTAGTTAATAATTAATTGCAGAAATGAGGTCCAAAATTGTTATTTTTCCAAAATTAGAGTTAGGATCTTGTGTTACTGAAAATATGGTATGGGGGTAGTTTTGTGAAGAGAAAAACAAATAGTTGTGTATGAAGGTGACATGGCTATGGTGAGAAGTTTCTGATTTAGCTTCAAGTCTTGCAAATTTGGTAAGGAGCTTCACTGGAATGCAGAAAGATACTATTATTGGTTAGAAGGAAGGGTCTTGTTGGCTAATGGTAGTGGAGATTGTTTGCAGGAGTTAATTGATACAAGGAATGAATAATGGTATATCACACTGTTCGTTGAATATGACCAGAGAGTTGAGAAAGAACGATTGGCCACAAATCTCAATCACAGAGGTGAAGTCGAGGGATGGTACTAATATACTGATAATGATGATGTAATAATGAATCTGTGATGATACCTGCTGAGGATGAGACTTATAAGTGTGACATGGCAGACTTTGATGATGATTGATGCAGTGGGTTGATGAAGAGGGCATTTGAGGATGAATTTTGGGACCATGCTATATTCGTTGATAATCTATGGGGCCAACAATCTAATGGGCCTAATACTATTGGGCTTGGGGGAACTAAACCTAGACCAAAGAATTAAGTGTTAGGAGCAAAAAAACAAGCAGAACAACAAACCACACAGCAAAACGTGAGCAAACAATGGAAAGGCACGACTGAAGTGGTTGATGAATGTATGAGTGATAAAGATGAGGACAGAAGTACACGAGACTTGTGAGTCATGACAAACTGAGCAGATAAGGCAGAAGTCAGCAGATCCGTGCCAGTTTCAGGCTGCTACTGCTAGGGAGGAGAGTGGAGAGGTCAGGCGAGATTTGAGCAACGTGACACACCATCGATGCGGTTAGCTGAAGTTCAGAGGAGGAGGGCAGTGAGCTGGTCAGATCAAGAGCCGGAGAAGTATCCAAGTTCAAAGCTGAAGTTGATTTCAAGAAGCCGTCAATTTAACACTTGGTTTGAAGTTTGATTCCCTGATTTTCAGGAAAGCCCTCAGGTATCATGCTATTCTAGGTGTTATGATTATATTTTGCATAACCTAAAAAGAGATGTCAGCTTATTTAGACATAGGTGTGATTGTGTTTGGAAAAATTCAAAGATGCCTAAGGTAATTGTAAGCCGAGAGAAATGTAGATTCAAAGTTCATGCAAAAAGAGAGCACCGAGGAAACCATTCAATTGGAGTCTTAAACTAACACACTTGTGGGTTTAAGATGCAAACCCTAAAGCCTCGATGATTTTTGCCGAGTTTTTCATTGATAGGTTCAGAGATGACCGAACAGTGAGTCGAAGTATTTAGGAGCATATTAGGAGGGATCTTGTTTGGAAGTAAAGTACCATAAAGCTTACTATGCTAAATCATGGCTCTTGAGTGCATTCATGGATCAGCTGCAATCAATATGAGAGTTTGGATTATGATTTTTTGCTCATGCTTTGAGAATACATATCCAGGCTCATCTTCTTTCGTGACAGTTCAAGGCATAGATAGACCACCAGTAACATTTCAGAGGATGTATGTATGTCTCCAGCCTGTAAACAAGGATTAGTGAGGTTGTAGACATATACTTGAATTGACGGTTGTCATCTTGAGAGGCCACTTCCCTGGTGTTGTTTGGTTGCCGTTGGTAAGGGAAACAACCAATCTATCCTTGTTGTTGGGTGTGGTTGGGTGAGAACAAAGACACTTGGAAATGGTTTCTTGAGCTATAGTTGAGGATCTTGGTCAGTTGTTGACAACATCACCTGGGTGCATGAGAATGACGAACTTACTGTAATGTTAGACAGCAAAAGGCAAGCTCCTAAACGATTACTATTTTTTTTTCATAACCTCATTAAACTATTGTATGCACAATTGATTCTTATATTGTTTGCATAACTGTTCCTAAATGTTTTCTATTGTTAGGGTTTACTTTGATCAATTCTAAGGGATTCCCCAATGCTGAAGTGAGATACTGTTGCAGACACATTTGGGCCAATTTCAAACAGCATACCCTGACTAGCATATAGGAATTGTTTGGACTGCAGCAAGGGATCAACAGAGGTTACTATACTAGTAAATGCTAAATAATTATATGAATGTTATTCACTTTTCACAAGAATTACTAAAACTCATCCACATTACAGGTAGTCTTTAAACAGCAATGGAAGGCATCAAAGTTCTTACAAAATGCATATGCTTACTTGGCTAAGATTGATCCTAAACGATGGAGTAGGCTGCTTTCTCACCTAATATGCAAATCAGCAATGATTTGAACAATGTGTGGAGTCCTTTAACAACGTCATCATAGATGCCCGAGCTCAACCAAGTTTAACCATGATGGAGTGGTTAGACGTTATGTTATGAAGAGAGTTTGTGAAAAAAAGAGAAGCTTGAAGTTGGAAGGAACGGTGATGCCACAGCAGCAATCGAAGTACCTCAAAAAAGCACAAGAGGTTTCAAAAAATGTGCACGAACAAAGGCTAGATCAGAATTGTTGAGGTTCATGGTGCAACAACATGTTGTTCACCTAAAAGAGAGAAGCACTAGTTTTCAAATGGGACTTAATAGGAATCCCATGTAGCCATGCTTTCAAGTGATCATGAGAATAGACAAGATCCCGAGGATTTTGTTAACAAGGCTTACACAAAGAAAGCCTTGCCAGTTGCTACGGAGCTGTATTCAACCTAGCCGGTTGCAACATGGGAAGAACTACCTCATCCTCAACCATAACCACCACCATGAAAATGCCCGGAAGACCCTCAAAGAAGAAGAGAAAGCTAGAGTTGGAGAAGCAAACCGAGGATACTATTGTACCAGCAAAAGAAAGCACCTACTTGTGCGAACTGTGGTGATTCGGACACAAAAAACCCAAAATGCAAGAATGCTCCCAAGCAAAGCTATCCAAAGCCTAAAGGTAGACCACCAAAAGAGCAACTTCAAGAGAAAGACATGAGGAGGAAGAATACCGAAGCCACAACACAATCAAAAGCTCTGCACAACTACACAGCAGCAACAGCATAACACAAAGCAACAAGCAGTAAACACAAGCAAACAAGCAGTAACAGAGCAACCTCCAACTGGCGCAGCACGAGGTCGAAATACAGTCTCACAGCAGCCAGATCTGTCTGAATCTTAGTTAAATTACTATGTATAAATCCTAGGTGAATTACTTAGTTTGGATTTTAAGGCAAGGAGTATTTCAAATACTTGTTTGGATTTTAGCAGCCTATGTCTCAATCTTTTTGCAAGGATTTAATGCAAGGAGACTATATATCCAATCTTGTTGGATTTTAGCAAGGAATATTTAAAAATATTTCCATCATTTTGCTAAAATTTTAATTACAATCAAAAAACATATTAAAGGAAAAAATAAAAATAATACCCAAAAAATGCATAGATATATATGAAACAAAAAATAAATTAAATCCCAAATATGAAATTCAAATAAGAAATAAGATAATACAAAAAAAGGAAAAAAAAGAAATATTTCAAAAAAAAATGTAAATAAATGAAGAAGAGATTTAATGGAAGAAAGAAAAAAAATTGGAGAGTTGAAGATATTTTAAACAGAAAAGGAAATGATTAAAAGTAAGAGTACAATAGGGGAAACAAACCCAGCAGCCACAATTAGGGTGAACACACGCACCAAAAAGAGAGGGAAAAGAAGGTCAAACGTGATTTTGATTTTTTTGGTCGGATTCTGATGCTAAGTACCGTTTTTAAAAAAAAGTGCTATCAAAGGTACTATTTCACAAAAACTTGGACAAGGTACTATTTCACAAAGGGCCCTTAAATAAGTACTTTCTGACATTTTTCCTTTTGGAAAAATGGGTATGTTTTATAAAATGAATGTGAAAGTAGTTTTTCTAAAAAAGTCCAAATGTGGATAGTAATGACAAAATATCTTAAAATATACTCATTAAGTATAGTATACGAAAAGCAGTTTTATACTTGAAAAAAGATACAGTCTTTAAAATTTGGGGATGGGGAATAACTACGATAATTTCAGGAACAATAATTAATTGAAATGGATAGAGGTTGGTTCACAACACATCTTAATAAGGGATAATATTGTGTTACATTGTAATCATGTTGCATACGATGACAATGTGATTGCAAAATAATCCTCCATATAGGCATAATTCTACACAAGCCAAGTTACAAATCAACAGATGATTTCTAGTATGGGCCACATATAATTGAAGTATAAGCATGTCCATCAAGGAGGTGGGTGCGTTGCCCTATGTGTAGTAGCTCGACAAGAGGTGGTGGCGAATGCAGGAGGTGCGGTGGCGATGCCAGGAGGGCGTGGTGCGCCTACGGTGTCCTAATGTCGTGTCGTCTCCTCCCTTATTTGCTTTGCCAGATCTTAGAAGCTCAGCCATCCTGTTTTTCACTCATTTGTGAATACCACACCTTTCCCCCGCATCTATATGTATTAACATTGTACATGTAGTACTAAAAAAAATATCAATCAGTATGTAACAATTACGTCGTTGATCTAATCTATCAGTAGGTTGCCAAGATTACTTTCATGGATTGTTGTAGCCTAAGTTGGTGAAGTATGATTCATGGATTTTCATAAAACATAGAATATATATCAGAGTATGCTGAGCAGTAGATATTTGCCATGGATGGTATTCCGATCCGGTATACATATAATTATTATTGTATAGTGTAATGTACTTTATACTCACAATCTCTATCAATTACGATTTATTTTTGTTAAAATAAATATGATTGATGTACGGCGGTGCGCCGTGGCTTCCTTCTTCTTTCTAGCTCCACTCATGACGTTAATTGCTTACCTAACATATTTCGATGTTAACCTAAACTCTTTCAATTTGTCCTGCCTCACTTATGGCATGATACTTTCAATTGATTTACTTTTTTAAGTTTGTCAAGTTATGTGTATCCAAAATATTAATAGTCACTAGAATTGTATTTATATAATTAACACCCAGGCGCGGCCAAAGCTTTCTTTACCATTCTCCTTCCTTCATTTCGTTTTCACTCAAGTAATTGTTTTAAAAGTGAAGCAGACCAGGGCATAAACCTGCTACACATTGCTTGCACAGATAAAATAGCTTAGTGTAGTAACGACAGCCACAGTACGCTGGACGGATTTCTCGTAGCGCGGGCATTCTTGCAGCCATGAAAATTTACCTATAAAAGTATAAATTCGTTTATTAAGTTAATTAATTTTTATATGTTTGTTATCATTTATGATTTTGAAAAATTGTATTTATAATAACACATGAAAAGGTCCCGAATGCATCGACACCGAAAAATCCAAAATTTCAATTGCATAATATTCCAAATTAAATCTGGATCCGCGCATGTACCAGTATAAAATTTTATATCAAGATCCATTTTACACCAAAAAACTCATGTCCTCCTCCATCTTTTGACTATTTGACGGTAATCATATTATCTGAAGCTAACCAGTGTGTCTGATTTTTAGCTCTCGATCTTTTAGGCCATCAGCCTATACATCAATATAAATACCTTTTGGATTCCAAATTCTTACTTTCTGACCTTTGAAACTAAGTCGCAGTCTTCTGTGTAAGACTGTTCTACTCGCTTTTCCCCGATCTATCTTAGCCTTTTCCAAAGAAATATAAGTAAATGAAAGTTGATGCAAGCATTTTTTAATATACAATCATTGATATCTTTCATCACCTTATACTATGCAAGTTGCATAATACAATAGGTCAGATTAATAAAATAACATGTCACACAATCGAGTCCATACTACTGAGTTTATTAACTTTTAAATCTCCATGCATTCACACTAACGACACACTACATTAAACTAAAAAATTGTGTTAACTGTGACATCTACTTATTATGTTCTCTTTTAGATAAAACCACTTTTATAATTTTTTAAAAATTTAACCACTTTATAAACTAAAAAATTAGTAGCACCCACCTTGCACTCTAATTTTTGCAGAGCTACGATACATTTTATTATGAAGTGGGCCCATTTCACAATGGCGAAAAATTGATTTTGATTCTTCTATAGTTTAAACTCATTTGCTCCTCATAATCTTCCCAAATTTAAAGACAAGAAAGACTTCCTCAAATTCTCGGGTATTTGTTTCAATCGAAAATGTTTCTTATTAGAATTGGTTCTTAATTAGGAATATTAGGATCACTTCACACACAAAATTAACAGAAGCTCCATTATATTAGACATAAGATGTGTGTGCATATTTTTTTTAATTTTATATATATAAAAAGAGGCATATATAAGGTGATTGTTAAATTTGCCATATAATAACGAAGTTTGTATATATTTTGAAAGATTCAAAAAGAACAATATTGAAACATATACATACAATTGGAAAACATATTTCATATTAATAAAAGGTGGCGCGGCGGAGCGGTTGTGTGCTGAATCGTGGTACCTTGTAATTAGCCCAAGCAATGAGACGGCGGTGGTGTGGAGGAATTGGCTTGAAGTAATGCCTACTGGCTGCGGTGTTAGAACAATAGAGGTAGTAACGGATAATACTCCAGGCTACGGAGAATAACGCTTTCTTTAGTTAATTCGCCCCCTCTAGGATCCACCGGTACCCAGAAATTAACTAATGAGATACAATGGAGAGAACTCTTTGTTGATCTACAAGCAAGTCAAAAAGAACTTTGTGTGCTATGTTGTGAAAACACTCTCATGAAAAGTTTGCAAGAAGTTTCAAAGGCATAAGAAGTAAACAACAACCAACAGATTAAATTCAGTGTTTTTGATGTGTATCAACAAATGAATCAAGCTTGGCTTTTATAGGCACTAGGAAGTCTCCAACAGGCCACATTAAGGAGTGTAAACCTTCCTAATTAATGCAATAATGAGCAATCAATTCAGATTAATGGTGTTTAAAACCAATTCAAACTCATTTCAAACTGAGTACACAGCCATAATATCATTCAAATATCATATAATTGCTTAAGTAGGCACCAACTGGACAAACAATCAAAGCCAAAGGATAATAACCTGATTCGAGCATTAAACGCGATCAGGCCATATGGCGTGGCGCACCTGAAATGGCGTGGCGCCATTTGGTCCAGAACCAAATGGCGGCGCCTCTGGTCGGCGTTGGCGCCATTTTTGGTTACTGGTCGTTTCTCCGCCAATCCTTCCTAAATTGGTTTTTACTCCAATTAGTCCTTTGCTTTAACTGTCGTATATATTTATTAATCAAATTATTTGTTCAAGGTCATTATGCATAAATGTTCCAACAGTCCTCCTCCATTTAATGACATAAATGTTGACAAAACCTACCTTTACTTGCAAAATTTAAAATTCAATACTATATTGCATATAGAAATATTTAAATTGAATTTGGATCCTATAGTGTATGCCCTTAACATGATCAACGTGGTGATGGCTATTACTTGAATCACAACAATCCTACGAATCACGGAATGTACAAACACACAAGCACTAAAAATTCCTTTAACCTCGATACCTTAGTAGCCATGGTATCATAATCCCTTCATGAGGCGTTTCAAGTTAGCCAAACTTGACGAGGCGGCCAAACCCTCAAACTCATTATGGTAAATCTTAAACGACCACTCTGCATTTGAGTCTTCCTCAAAGATTCATTAAGGAATTTCATAAAATTCACCTCCTTTATCATTGCAGAGATTTGCACTAACCTTGGATGAAAACACAGTGTCACAAACCATAAATGAAATTCTATCCTCATTGAATTCGAGATCACACGTTGTTTAGACGTTCGAATTGAGTTTCCTTTCATTGAAGTTGTTCAATAGGTTTAACGCAATCCTTCTTTGTTATTTTACAAACCCTCCCTTGGCAACGGTTTAGTAAACGTATCCGCCAAATTGAGTTGAGACCGAACAAAACCAATGGTTATACAACCATCCTTGATCATTTGACGAACATAGCTATGTCTAACCCCAATGTGCCTTGACTTGCCATTGTAGACTTCGCTATACGCCTTTGCAATCGTTGAAGCACTATCACAATGTATAGCAAGAGGTGACATAGGTTTTACCCACAAATCAACCTCACTCAACACATTCCTTAGCCATTCCGCTTCTTTGCAACAAGAAGCTAAAGCTATGAATTCCGATGCCATAGTTGAATCAGTTATACATGTTTGCTTCTTTGATGCCCATGAAATGGCACCTCCTCCAAGAAGAAACACCCATCCACTTGTGGACGAAAAATCCTCCTTATTGGAAATCCAACTAGCATCCGTGTATCCTTCTAAAACCGAAGGATCCCCGGTATATGTCAAACCATAGTCCTTGGTTTTCTTCAAATACCGAAGCACTCTCCTTAGAGCATTCCAATGCATCATACTAGGATTACTAGTATACCGACTTAGCTTACCAATAGCAAAAGCTATATCCGGTCTAGTGCTAGTCATTGCATACATCAAGCTACCAACCAAGCTTGCATACTCCAATTGTGCAATTGGAGTACCACTACTTGGAACCAAACTAATGTTCGGATCCATAGGAGTAGCAAAATAACTTGAGTTAGACTCATTGAACCTCTGAATCACTTTCTCAATGTAATGAGATTGTGACAAAGAAATAGTTCCTTCTCCTCTCACAATTCTTATACCAAGAATCACATCCGCTTGTCCCAAATCTTTCATGGAAAAGCTACTTGAGAGAAAAACTTTGGTCTTTATGACTTCATCCAAATCAGTTCCAAAGATAAGCATATCGTCAACATATAAGCAAATTATGACACCTTTACCGCTATCATCAAATTTGCTATATACACACTTATCAGACTGATTAATTTTGAAACCATTAGCCAAGACAACATCATCAAATTTTTGATGCCATTGCTTAGGTGCTTGCTTTAGCCCATACAAAGATCTAACTAACTTGCAAACCTTCGTTTCTTGTCCTTTGACTTTGAAACCCTCTGGTTGATTCATGTACACTTCCTCCTCCAATTCACCATTAAGGAAGGCAGTTTTGACATCCATTTGGTGAATTTCAAGACCATGAATCGCGCTTAACGCAATTAAAAGTCTAATGGTAGCTATTCTTGCCACCGGAGCATAAGTGTCAAAGTAATCGATACCATACTTTTGCCTAAAACCTTGAGCCACTAACCGGGCTTTGTGTTTTAATATGGTTCCATCGACTCTTCTTTTTGTAACAAAAATCCACTTACAACCAAGAGGTTTGCAACCGGGAGGTAAATCCGATAGAACCCAAGTATTATTCCCCAATATGGAATCCATTTCATCATTTACGGCCTCTTTCCAAAAAGCGGCATCATAAGACTTCATTGCCTCATCAAAGGATTTAGGATCCTCCTCCATATGGTAACAATATGAAGCTTGAGTCTCAAGAGACTCCCTTGACCCTTCAACTAAATATAGTTGAAAATCCGGTCCAAAAGATTTCGCTTTTCTAATTCTTTTACTTTTCCTCACTTCCGGAATTGTAGTATCATGATCATTAGTAATGTCATCTACAATGGAAGAACTAGTACTAGGTACCATGTCCTTTGGTCTAGGAATCGATGAAAAACGTGTTTCATCAAATATTGCGTCCCTTGATTCTATCACGGAGTGAATAGAAACAAAATCATTATGTTCTAAAACATAAAACCTATAGGCTTTGCTATTTTCAGCATAACCTATAAATACGCAATCAATCCCTCTTTCACCCAACGTTTTACGTTTAGGTTCCGTCAATTTGACAATTGCCCTACAACCCCATACCCTAAGGTAATGGAGATTAGGCTTCCTTTTAGACCAAAGTTCATATGGGGTAATCTTGTTCCTTTTATTAGGAACTCGATTCAAAACATAACATGCCGTAAGCATTGCTTCACCCCAAAAACCGTCACTAAGACCCGAATTAGATAGCATGGAATTAACCATTTCTTTTAAAGTCCTATTTTTCCTTTCCGCCACACCATTACTTTGTGGAGTATATGGTGGGGTCGTTTCATGAATAATACCAATGGATTTAAAATAACTTGGATCAAAGTATTCACCACCCCTATCCGTCCGAAGTTTCTTAATTTTTAAATCAAGTTGTAATTCCACTTCGGTTTTATAGATCTTAAATTTATCAAGGGCTTCATCTTTAGATGATAACAAATACAAGTAACAAAACCTTGATGCATCATCAATAAAAGTTACAACATATTTCTTATTGCCTAAAGAAGGTGAACTATGTAAGTCACATAAGTCACTATGCACCAATTCAAGCAAAATTGTTTGTCTTGTCACACTTGGAAAAGGGGTCCTTGTGATTTTATTTAACATGCAAGTTTTACACTTCTCTAAATTTAAATCGAAAGGTGGGATTAAACCCATTTTAGACATGTCATATAAACGACGATTATTCACATGACATAAACGATTGTGCCAAAGAGAAGAAACATCAAGCATATAAACAGAATCAACAATTTTATTATCAATATTGAGCTTAAACATGCCATTACAATAATAACCTTGACCAACATAAATACCACCCTTAGAAAGTACAAACTTATCGGACTCAAAAACCATTCTAAAACCAAACTTATTCAAGAGACCTCCGGACACAAGATTTTTCCTAACTTCGGGTACAAAAACAACATCTCTAAGAGTAAGAGTTTTTCCCGATGTTAACAACAACTCTACTTGGCCTATTCCTCTAGCCTTGACCGTAGAATCGTTTCCCATGTACAAGATTGGCCCATCTTCCAACTCCTTGTAGGTTTTGAAAAAATGCCTATCTTTGCACACATGTCTAGAGGCTCCCGAATCAATCCACCAAGTATCATCAACCTGCACAACACAAATCTCAGAAATCATAGCTACAAAATTCATTTCGTCATTTGTAACTACATGTGTATGCATACCTTGGTTTGAAGGACCACCTTTAGGTTGATCCTTCTTTGCCTTCTTCTTCTTGGAAGGGCAATCCCTCTTCAAATGAGGACCGTTGCAAACCCAACAAGCCAAAGCCTTCCGTTTCTTGTTTGCAACATTGGTTTTAGTATTGACATTGGATTTCTTAGTCCCACTTGACTCACCAACCTCTACCACGTTTATGGCAGATTTTTGGACATTGTTATTAGTGTCCTTAACCCCATCTTGAGCCCGGATACCCTCTTCAATACGAAGATGTGTACCCAATTGCTCCATGGTCATGTCCTCTTTTTTATGTTTTAAAGCGTTTTTAGTTTCTCTCCAAGATGGTGGTAATTTATCAATGATAGATGCAACCGCAATGGCTTCATCCATCACCATTCCATGTGCTTGAATTTGGTTCAAAATGTGATGAATTTCATGGAATTGTTCCATTATAGGCCGGTCATTAGTCATTTTAAAAAGATTAAAATTACTAACAAGGAATTTCTTACTTGAAGCATCCTCGGAAATGTATTTTGCCTCCAAAGAATCCCAAAGAGCCTTTGCATTTTCCGCATTTTGATAAAGATCGAACAAGGAATCCGAAAGAGCATTGAGGATATGACCACGACACACGTAGTCATCGCTATCCCACTTAGCTCGCCTTCTCACCGTCTCCAAGGGCTCCTCCTCTCCGGCTTGGGGAAGTGGTGGTCTAGGTGTTGCAAGCACATAAACCACGTTCAAGGTAGTCAATAGAAAGTGCATCTTCTTTTGCCACCTCCTAAACCCCACACCTTCGAACTTGGCCAATTTTTGAAGTTCATGGCCATGTCCTTGAGTGATGATGCCATATCCGAAACAGAAAACGAAATTAAACTAAAAGATTGTTAGAACAATAGAGGGTAGTAACGGATAATCACTCCAAGGCACGGAGAATACGCTTTCCTTTTAGTTTAATTTCGCCCCTCTAGGATCACCGGGTTACCACGAAATAACTAATGAGATACAATGGAGAGAGCAACTTACTTTGTTGATCTACAAAGCAAGTCAAGAAAAGAACTTTGTGTTTGATTTGTGAAAACACTCTCTGAAAAGTTTGCAAGAAGTTTCAAAGAGAAAGCAAGTAAACAACAATAGCCAACAAGAATATAATTCAGTGTTTTTGATGTGTATCAACAAATGAATCAAGCTTGGCCTTTTATAGGCACTTAGGAGTCCTCCCAACAGCCACATTAAGGAGTGTAACCTCCCTAATTAATGCAATCAATGGCCAAATCAATTCAGAGTTAATGGTGTTTAAAACCAATTCAAACTCATTCAAACTGATTTACAACAGCCATAATATCATTCAAATATCATATCAATTGCATTAAGTAGGCACCCAACGGACAAAACAATCAAAGCCAAAGGATAAAACCTGATCGCGCATTAAAACGCGATCAGGGCCAATATGGCGTGGCGCCACCTGAATGGCGTGGCGCCATTTTGGTCCAGAACCAAATGGCGCGGCGCCATTCTGGTGGCTTGGCGCCATTTTGGTTCTGGTCGTTTCTCCGCCAAATTCCTTCCTAAATTGGTTTTTACTCCAATTAGTCCTTTGCTTTAACTTGTCCGTTATATTTATTAATCAAATTCATTTGTTCAAGGTCCATTTATGCATAAATGTTCCAACAG
>SNQN01005003.1:0-15961 GCA_008642245.1 Bassia scoparia | reverse complement strand
AACTTTAGAACCTTGGAGAATAAGCACAAGGCTTTGGTTTTCAAAGAGCTTAGAAAAGTCTGGGAGAGTTATGACCCTGACCTACCATGGGAGAAAGGTGAATACAATGAAACTAATACATTATTGCTGGATGATACTCCCTACAAGGCATTGCTTAATCCTGTAAGTTGACCACCATTGTCAATATAATATTTCGTCAGTGCAAACCTCAACATCATTCTTTTACTAACCTTATTCTTGAACATGTGATCCTTGCACAGCCTCATACTGGAATATTTCCGCACTCGTTTGACTTCAAAGATCGCGCAGATGATGCAATTGGTATGTGTCACCTATCTTGCATTTTTTCCTTGTGTTTGCATTTAGGTATATTTCGTATTATGTTTTGTTCAATGCTCAATGGCATTTTGGGTGTTTTAATCTGTTTTGATATCATCCACTTCTTTTATTTATTTATTTTTGTTCTGGCGTGTCCGGTGTGTGCTGCTAATTCTTTAGCTATGGATACAGTTGAGTGTCAGGCCACTGAGTAGCAAATGCATTGGGTCATGTTCCTGGATCTTTTATCAATGAAATGAATATACTGTTCAGTAACATTTTTCTTTAGCTAGGTTAATTTATAATAATTATGATTCTCGGTATATAAAATGGTAAATCTTTAACTCGTTAAGCCTAAGTAGAGTATGCTAATTGACAGGTCCAGATGGGAACATTCGGGCATATCTAGAAGAAGTAGCTATGGCTGACAATGTACAAGAATATGTAGAGCAGAATCCGTTTGGTCAGAGCGCTATCAATGAGAGAAGCTTGTCGTGGCAATTCTATGACAAGGTTATCAAAGGACAAAGTACAGTGGTAGCCGGGGGTTAGCCACTGTACTTTTTCCTTTGATAACCTTGTCAGAGAATCCGTTTTTTGAATGTAAAGTTGGAATCCGTTTTTTGAATGTAATTCAACCCATTGAAAGCCTTTTGAGTTTTGACTTCACTTTTCTAGTCCAATTTCGAAATATATACTACAAAATTCATCAATGTACAGCACAGCAATGAGGCTCAGGCTTAGCTAATTAGCTGTATCTGCACGAACCTGCAGACACTTGGATGTACCTAAAGAAGTCTAATTTTGGCAAACCCTCTTCATATTCTGCAATCAAAAAAATTTGCTTCGAAAATGGTTCGACAGTCGACTGATAGCTTTTGTATATCTCTATTATACTCCCTTCGTAAAGAAAAACTTGCAACAAAAATATGTGATTCAAATCCTCCTCTAGCTCCCCACACATGATCCACTATTGAAACTTTCGAACCCCACACTCGCAATATAACTACTAACTAGCATTATATTGATAGTGGTACAGTGGTACCCACAGATCCACCCATATATTGATATTTAATACTCAAGGCATAAAAGAATTTTCATTAGTTAACACTTGCCACGCATGTTTTGCAACAAGTGCTCTATTAAAAGCCGCCATATTTCGTATATCCAAACATCCTTATTTCTTTGTCTTGTACTCCCTTCATAACATAATTCTCGCAATAGTTGACTTTTGACGTATTTTGAAGAAGAAATTTAGCCTAATAAACGATCAAATTAATCAAAATAATTTGAACACAATAAACATATCATTTTATACTTCATTATGTTAGAATTATTTTGATTAATTTGATCATTTATTAGATTAAATCTCTTCCAAAATACGTGAAAAGTCAAATGTTGCGAGAGTTATGTTATGAAGGGAGTACAATCTATCCCATGTACACTTCCTTGAATAACTTGAACAACCTGTTTCTTTGAAGAACCAATATAAGTAGTTAACCTCAAATGCTTCTCATATTCTTCCACAGTCTTAGAAGGCAACTTCAACTGAACCATTTTCTTCCTTTATGGTTCTAAATTTCGGCTAAAAGACACTTCAGTTTTTTTCATATTTAATTATTGTCTAGAAGTAATCTCATAAATTGACAAATTTTCCATCACTTTATCTACTTCCTAGTTCGTAGCTCACACGAATAGTAGACTATCATCCGCAAAAAATAAATGTGGAATTGGACCATGTATCTCTTTCATCGGCTTTGCATCCCTAAATAAAATAGATAAACCTTCCTGTACGGGTGACAGGGTGTCCTCAAGCCAGCTATCAGTTGGTCCCTCTTTCCCGTGGGGTGCAGCCTCAGTGAGAGACCTTGTATTTGTCTGAATTGAATTCTTAATTTTTTTGCATAGTGTGAGTATGCCTGGAATTGTATGAATTATACTCGAAAACACGAGTAGTGGAAGTCGTCATCGCACTCTTTTCAGGAGTTGCAGAACTAGTTTTATGTCTTGCCAAGTCATAATGCAAGGCGAAGAACTTCATAGTCTGGTCGTGAACCAAAGGTCATGAATTAGGGGACAAGGATAATGGCGAAGTACTCCGCATCTGCTAACGACCTCTACTCGGTCATTCGCAAGTCTATTGTCAAAAGTACAAAAACAGACATATTTCGGTAATAAACCCTAAACGTGCAAGAATAATATGATGCTTTATTTCTCTTTTAATATATGATGCTACATATAATATTGATCAATGCATTTCAAACTTCACGCAAGCATCACATAATTGCTATATATGATGATGATGCATGGATAATGGATAATGGATCAATCTAATCACATGCAATCACCGCTAGTTACATTAGAGTTTAGACATAATAACTACATGTCCGGATATTCTCCTCTAAGCTCAATTAGTCCATAACTACAAGCAAGTATATATATTATTCTCTCATTTTGATATTCAATGATCAAACAAGGAAAATACCTTGAAAGATCCAGTGTCAAAAACATAGGAGATACTCGAGTGCTATTCTTCTAAACATTATTGTTGTCCTGTTGTGGGTGTTTGCTCCGCTGATCATCAACGGAGACAACACAAAGCCATCACAGTCGGCCCATGTAATCGCTCCTCATTGCTCAGATAGGTGTGGAAGTGTTACCATTCCATATCCATTTGGCATCGAAGACGGCTGTTACGTCAAAGAAGAGTACGATGTCTTCAAAGTCAGGTATGATAATAGTACTACTAGTTCCCCAACGCCATATGTTTGTAAAAATTTGGATGTATTGAACATTTCAGTGAGCGAGAGTGAACTACGCGGTACTTTTGGTATTTCACTAAGATGTTACAACGAGAGTGAGTATTTTCAATGGTCGGTAAACATTCTCAAGCCGGTACCATTAACATCTTCCATCACAGAAAATGTGCTAGTTGCGATAGGATGCGATACATATGCTTGGTTTTCCGGGTTGCCAAGTGGCATGAACTATTCCACAGGCTGCATGACTACATACTCCCGATTAGCTGATGTCACCGATGGAGAATGTTCTGGGGTCGGATGTTGCCAAATCTCTATTCCCAGTGGACTGAAGCCAACAGTTTTAACGACCATAGGGCAGTTTTTGTTGGCAGAGGACTATAAATTACTGGAAAAAATAGGAAGCAATAAGACATAAAAGAAACTGATAACTTTTGTTCCAATACATAAAACCAAACTCAATAAAAATTTAAATAGCTTAAATTATGATAACTAAAATAGAGAAATTAAYGGAGCCATAAACTCCACTAAGACCCACTAATACATAATAGCATGACCCAGTAAAAACTAAAAAACGTGAATTAACAACATGCTAACATTATGCAACTAATAACCCATTAACTATGACTTTGACTTTGAATTAACTAACTATCACTTCCCCTTGATTCAAAGTCACTAATACCCAACTGTAACCTGAAGCAATCATGTTTGGCTTGAGGCAAGGACTTTGAAAATAAGTCAGCCACTTGATTATTTGTGCTGCAGAACTTCACAGTGATTTTCCCGTCATTTACGAGTTGTCTCACAAAGTGATGTTGAACATCTATACGCTTCGTTCTAGCAGGAAAAGTTGGATTCTTACTCATTGCAATAGTATAACGATTGTCACAGAATACTTCAGTAGCTTCCTTTTGTACAAAACCAAGATCACACAGAATCTTTCTTAACCATAAGACTTGACGAGCTGCCGATTGAACTTGCTGCTGCATACTCTGCTTCAGTAGATGAAAGTGCCACCGTATCTTGTTTCTTAGAGCTCCAAGTCACTGCACCAGAGCCAAAACTGAAAATATTTCCAGAAGTGCTTCTTCAATCATCCAAGGAGCCAGCCCAATCACTATCAGAGTAGCCAACCAACTTGAAATTTGGTACCTTAGTGTACCATATACCAGAATTTCTTGTTCCAACAAGGTAACGGAGGATGCTCTTTGCTGCGCCAAAGTGTTGCTTCGTAGGACTATGCATAAATCTAGACACAACACTGACAGAATAGGCAATATCAGGCCGAGTGTGAGRTAGATAATTCAGACCACCAACCAAACTTCTAAAAAGGGTCAGATTTGCTTTCTCTGTTCCATCCTCACGACGAAGCTTCTCATTCATGTTCATTGGAGTGACTGCAACTTCACAATCAAGCATACCAAATTTTTTCAAAAGATCATTTGCATATTTCTTTTGACTCAAAAATATTCCATCTTCAGTTTGTATGACTTCAAGTCCCAAAAAATATTGCAGTAGGCCCAAGTCGGTCATCTCAAATTTGCTCATCATAGTTGATTTGAAGCTGTCAACTAATGACTTGGATGACCCCATGAAAATCATGTCATCAACGTACAAACAAACGACCAAGAAATCTTGATTACCTTGGTGTCGATAGTACAAAGTCGGCTCATTTTCACTTCTTTTCAAGCCATTGTCTCGAAAGAATGAATCAATCTTACTATACCATGCCCGCGGCGCTTGCTTTAAACCATATAGAGCTTTTCTCCAGCGATAAACTTTGTTATCATTGCCCCTCACAATGAAGCCTTGAGGTTATGAGACATATACTTCCTCTTGAAGTTCACCATTTAAAAAGGCAGACTTAACATCGAGTTGATACACATGTAGCTTCAAATGGGCAGCCAATGCTAGTAGTATTCTGACAGTTTCTAAGCGAGCAACAGGCGAAAATGTCTCTTCAAAGTCGACTCCATGCTCTTGAGAGTATCCTTTTGCTACAAGTCTAGCCTTGTACTTTTGAATGCTTCCGTCAGCATTGTATTTTGTACGATACACCCATTTTAGTCCAACCACATTCTTGTTCTTAGGAGCATCAACTAACTCCCACGTATTGTTCCTCTCAATAGCTTGTATTTCTTCTTTCATAGCATTTTGCCATTTCAATTGTCCTGCTGCTCTCCTCAAATTATAGGGTCAGAGCAAAATAAAGCGAAAATGAAACAAGAACCTGTGATATCTTCAATGAACCGAAATTTTCGTGCGGAGATTCCCTGCAGATCGGTCTGTTATTATATCAGCACCTTTGCTGCCAACAGTAGCCAAGCTCAAGCTCAAGCACCAGCTCAAGCATCACCAGCTACCACTTCCATCCATCTCGTCTAACTCATGCTCATAGCAGCCACCTCTTCAAGATGTTTCTAGTTGATTCTAGAAGCTATTAGATATTATAGCTTAGAATATTTTGTTAGTAACAGCTGTCAGAGTTAGTTAAGAGTTGTAACAAACTTTCTCTGCTTGTATTTATGCATGATTAAAATCTTTGTTATAAAAAGCTTGTACTGTATTCCTCTCATTCCATTCAATATAAACTTCTCTCTTTCGTTCTACTTTCTCTCTTTCTCTCTCTAAATTCTGTTACATCTTCTTTGCTAACCAATTACTGTTAACATTGATTAGCTGGTAATTGATCTCAATGTGTGTTAGGCTTGATACAGTGTTTGCTCCACTGATTTTGACATGGTATTAGAACGCAGAAGATTCGGATTTCGCTCTTGCCATTGCAAGGTTTTGTATTGATGCTCACTGAAGAATTTCTTTTGAAATTCTTCATTCTAATTTTGGTTATGTCTTCTTTCTTTATTCGAATCTTTCCGGCATTTGTTCTTCATATATCATCACTGTTTGCAATTTTTTTGTTTGACAATATACTGCATTATGGTTTATTCATTTGTTCAGTAATATCTTCTTTAAGAAAGCTTTGTGCCTGAGTTGTATTCATTTGAATTTCAAATAGTTTCCTTTGATAATTCAAGCAATTCCTTTGTCTTGCTTGTCGTTGCAATTGAATCATAATATTATTCATGCTTCAGTTCACCTCAAGTTCTTGCAATTCTTCTTGATCATGCAAGTTTCCTTCAATTCTCATTTCTTTTTCTCTTTATAGATCAATTCTTTTTTCTAAAATCACTTCATCAAATGGCTCTGATAAGTGAAACCACTTCGACTAATTCTACTAATGTGCTATCAGATCCTAATTCTCCTTACTATTTGCATACCAAAGTGATGCATCCTATGTTTTCTTGTCCTACTCCCTTAATGGAACTCATTCATTGTTGAGACGTTCTATGATGGAAAAGTCTTTGCTAAGAAAAGCTTGGTTTTTGTGGATGCACACTAATTTTCTTAGCCAGATGCCTGACTGGCTTCACTTTGCTGCATGGAAGTCGAGTCAATAATACACTTCTCACTTAGTTCATGAAAGTTTTATCCACAATTGCTCGAAGCGTTTTGCACGTTTCCTATTGCTGAGGAATTTGGAAAGAATCTTCATGAGAGGTTTGGTCAATCCCATCAGGCATAGAGTCTCTCCAAATATTCTCTATTTTTCCAGCAACTAGCTGATACAGATCAAGGTTAGCTCACTGTCTCAGAGTTTTTACACAAAGACTGCAAGATTTCTTGGGATGAGTAAGGATGCTATACGACAACCTTTGCCCTATGTGTGTGTCTTGGTTGTAACCTGCAGGATCACAAAGCAAGCTCTGAAAATTCAAGATGAAGCAGAAGACTCAATTCTCTCAGAATACTCAATCCAAGCATTCAAGCAAGTCAGGTCAAGACCTTTAAGTGCAACATCCTTTTCGTGAGCTCAATCATGCTACAGGTTGCTTAATGCAAGACGAACATCACAAATTTTCATCTGATTGCTCCTGCAGATTGATACTCAAAGCCTTGTTTGCTAATAAGAAGGCAGTTTAAGTGATTCCAAGATCTCATCACTGGCTCAAAGCTCATATGTCATATAGATTCCTCAAACATTAGGAATGACAAGAGGCACAGTTGTTCTTGGCAATTATTGTAAGAAGCAAGGACACACAACAGAAGGACAAGTGTTTCAAGTGTGCATGGATATCCTATCCAAAGCAACACTTCATCTCAGGCACTTGAAAGGCAAAGCAAGTGAGCCAATGCTCAGTATGATTCATCAGACAAGGATGAGTATATGTCAGTCCTAGTTCGATGTTTGCTGTCATTCTCAATATGAGCAATACCAATCAGCGCTTTCTAATTATCAATCAACACAAGAATGAGGATGCTAATGCTATGTCCTCAGGATAACAATGTTGCTTTGTTCTGGCTGGTAAGAACTGCCATCCTCACTTTCTAATGTTGGTGTGATTATTGATAGTGGCTACGAATCACATGATGCTGACTGTATGACCTGAGTTATATTCACAGTTAATGTAGAACCTTTCTGTGAAGCCTGATGATAAAACACAATATTACAGATTCTATATGGCTCAGTTGTTCGAAGGTTAAACATACAGGCAAAATTAACTGAATTCTGACATTGTTTTTGCAAAAATGTTATACATGTTCCAATTTCAATTTTGTCACTGCTTTTTTTCTGTTGCTAAAACTTTGTCCAAGATCTTAAGTGTGTCTGTCGTTTTTGAAATGATAGTTGCTAACATTCAGGCCTCTTCTTTGAACAACAAATTCAGCTTGGTAAACTCAAGCAGGGATTTACTACTAAACAGTCGCAACGATTTCCTTCTCTCTTCAGTTCCTTCTGCACTTAGTCTTACTTTCTCAGACTGCTGTCTCCCTTCCTTCCCAGCTCCAATTTGGATTTGCTTAAGCTTTGGCATCTTTCATATTAGGGCATGCCGCCTTTTTTGTAATAAAGCATTGTTCATCCAGTATACAAGTACCATAAGTTGTGTAAGCCAATGTCTGTGTTAAAGTTTACAGCTGCAAGGCAAACTAGGCTTTCCTTTTCCTTCTAGTCTATTAAGAGTACTGTCGCTTTTGAGTTGTTACAGATTGATACTGTTGGGTCCATACAAGACCTCAACTCATCATGGTTGTAATTTCTTTTGACATTTTGATGATTATCACCAGGACAACCTGGATTTCCGTTAAGAAAAATAAAAAATGATGAAGTTTCTATCTTTCAATCTTTCTATTCTTATTGCCTGCAAACACAATTCATTGCACAATTAAGTCAGTTCAAAAATAGATAATATGCCAGCTGGAGATTATGTGAAGGATCCATTCCAATAACACTTCTTTCTTCTAAAAAGGAATTCTCAATTAACACCTCTGTTCTAACACCCTCATACAAAATGTGTAGTTAAGTAAGAAAAACATATACACCTCTAGAGACTGCTAGGGCTTTGTTGTTTCAGTCTAACTTGCCTATCTCTTTTTGGGATGAATTCGTGTGTTAACTACATACCTATATCATCAATTAGATTACCATTACAAGAAAGCTTGGGTTTCATTTCCAGCTTATTGAAAAAGCCTTTTCAAAGGTTGCACCAAATATATCTCATATCGAAAGCATTTGGTTGTCTTTTGCTTTGTTACATAGAACTCCATATGCACAAGAAGTTTCAAATTTGATCCAAAGGGCAGATCCTTGACAAATCTTTCTGGTATCCCAATTGCAGAAGGATATAAGTTTAATACCTAGTCACAATACAATGCGAAAAAGATATGCATTTCTTAATGGGATGTGGTTTTCTTTTAAAACATTCCGCCTTTCATTATCCACAACCAACACTTCTTCATTCCTCAATCTCACTTTTCCATTCTTCTATCATCACTAATCATTGTATTGCAAACACTCATGATGAATACCCCCTTCAACATCAATTCTTGTACTTCACATTCTGATAATCCACTTCTCTTCTTCAAACCACCGTATATTCTTCTTCTTCCCCTGATTCAACATACAATCAATCATCACTGGACTCTTCTGCAACCATATCCACTATCCCAATTTCTCCTTTGACACCGTTCCTCCACCTGTCATTCAACTGTCAGGCAATATACTAGGGGTGAAAGGCAAGCCCCAAGTTATCTTAGACAATTATGTTTGCTCCTTCAGCTCAAGCAAGTTGTGCAATCCTGATGCAATTTGCAGAAGCATTCCTATTTCTGCTCAATGTCACATTGCACATTTATCAACAAGATGCTTGAACCCTACACCTATGCAGGAGGCCAAATAAATGACTCCTAAGTGGGTAGCAGTAATGCAAAAGGAATTGCACTTTAACAGGATAATAATACATGGGTTTTGCATAAGACTTGCCAAGGGAAGAAAGCCACAGTTGTATAATGGTTTATAGAATCAAACACAAAGCAGATGGTTCCAAGAGAGGTATAGCAGAAGCTCGATTGGTTGCTAAGATGTTTTTAAAAAACCAACAAAAGCAATGGTGTGGATTATGGAAAGAGTACCTTGCTCCCCTGCATCAAAACATTGTCCACCATTAGAATGCTGATTGCCATTGCAAGCCTATCACAAGTGGATATTGTGTTCAAAACTTGATGTGAATAATGCATTTTGCATAGGGGATTTAATTGAGGAGTATACATGAAACCTCCAGAAGGATTGATTGGAGCTGAAGGCAAGGTTTGCAGATTACACAAATCCATTTATACGGCCTCAAAACAAGCCTCACAAGGCAATGGTTTTGCACAAGCTACTGCAACTTTAATTTCTCAAGTTTGTTTCAGTCCAAAAGTGACATATAGTTTTGTGTCAGAAAATATAGAGAAGAGCAAATTGGACCAATTGTGTAGAGTAGCTGTCTATGAGATGACATTATCCTAACTGGGGCAATGAGGCTGACAACATTATCTTCCCTTAAATCTCATTTTTGGAATCAGGGGTAATTTAACTGAGAATCAAAGGATCATTGGTGTAACTACAAGTTTTTTTTAGTTATTGAAGTGGAGACTTATACAGTTGATGGCATACAGTGGCCATTTGACCCAAAAGAACGATATTACTAAAGAGCATCTACAGCTTCAGGTTCTTCGATGTGTCCAAGCCAGCCTTAACACCCGATTCTTCCCATCAAAATATTGAAGCTACATCAAAGATGTCAGGTACAACTCATTATCTGATCCTAACTTATATAGGAGCTTGGTTGGGAGTTGAATTTTTAACACCACACTAGCCAAATTTGGCTATACAGTTCAAAACTCTGAGTCAATTTCTGCAAGAACCAAAGAGAGATCTCATGCGTGGCAAGCTTTGCATTCATGATCTAAGAATATGCTAGTCGAATTTCAACAGCTGGTCAAGGGATTATGTTGCTTAAGCGGTCAGATCGGCATCATAGCTTCTGCTTCAGTAGCGAATTCTGATTGGCTCTTGCCCTAATTCAGAAAATCAGTTACTGGTTATGTAATGTGGCCTTCTTGGGATCTTCTCCTGTCAGTTAGAATAGTCTAAGAGAACACAAGTACAGTCTCAAGAATCTCAAGTGACGAGTTGAATATAGGGCTATGTCTACTGCTGCTGAGTGGAAGTTACCTTGGCTAGGAAACTATTGGAAGAACTGCAGGTTTCCCTTTGCCGCTAAAAAACCGTATTCCTTCTCCATTGTGCACAATGAGGGCTATTCATATATCTAAAAAAATTCAATTTTCATGAAAGGACAAAACACATTGGAATGTGATGTGTCACTTCACAAGGGACAAGAGTTATTAGGAAGGGGTATTACAGCTTACCCTAGTTGCCGATACTTCTCGACCAGCTTAGCTGATTGTTAGACCAAAGTTTTACCTCACATCAAATCAAGAAGGGATTATTAAGCAAACCTTGGAACACTAGCACTGATATCATTTGATGGTTCGGGGAGATGCAGGAGTGTTGATGTTAAATCAGCACCTTTCTCCCAACAGTAGCCAGCCAGCTCAAGTTCAACATGCATCAAGCTACACACATGGACCACTTCCATCATCTTCTCTACTATGCTACCATCAGCAGCATCTTACGTGTTTCTAGTTGACTTTTAGAAGCTATTAGATATTTATAGTTAGATATTTGTTATGTAGCAGTGTGTCCAGAGTTAGTTAGAGTGTAACAAACTTTCTCTGCGTGTGTAATTATGGCATAACAAACCTTGTATAAAAAGCTTGGTACTGTGTTATTCTTCTCAATTCAATTCAATAAAATGCTCTTCTCTTCTTTCATTTCCTACGTTATCTCTCTCTTTCCTCTCTCTGAATTCCCTGTTACATTTTCCTTTTGCCACCATTACTGGTTACATTGATTTAGCTGGTAGTTTATTCAAGTGGTTGGCCTTGATATCAGTGTTGGTCTCAACTGACTTTTGACAGAGTCTGAATGAGCTTTGAGTTGCTGCTTAGGCAAGAGTGATGAAGGAGACGAACTATGGTAGTGACTTTGGAGTGGGACTAGAAACAGTAGGCACATCTATCATGATAAAGAGTCTATCACCAAGTGAGTACTATCATGAATATTGAGCATCTTTCCTTCCTTGTTTCTCCACTTCCAATTTGCTTCCTCATTAAATACAACATTTGTAGGCTAATTATCACCTTGCCATTACAAGGAATTAAAAGAGTGCAATAGCGTTTGGACTCATAGAGAGTAAGCCAATAAAATCTAACATTTCACACGAATTTTTCATCTAATTTAAAGAAGAAGTGGACAATCAATAGCATGACGCTATACCAACCAACAACTTCATTTGAGACAACACGCTTTTTGCCTTCAACATACTCCGTGCCATTTCCTACAATTGTCCGATGCTTCTTCATTCACAACACGCATCATTGTGTTTGTGGTGTCTTCCGGTGCTGTAAGATGCCTTTGTATACCAATTAACTGCATCATCAGTAAAATGCAGCGGAATGTCGTTAGAAGTAGAGACCTTCATATCACCACCCGAAGGACTCAGTAGAATAAGCAACTTAGTGACATTCCACTTTGCTTTTCCACATATGCTTTCAACTTCTTGAACATAATTCAGAGTTCTGATTATTGTATTTTTAGAAGAAATACACCAAACGTCATACGAGAGAAATCATGCTTAAAGAGTAGAAACTACCGACTTCCTCTGAACAAACTCTGGTTTTCATAAGGCCACACCATGTGACACAAATCAACGAATGCTTGACTTTCCATCACAGAAAAGATCTTCCTACTTGCTTTCCCATAAACACACCCTTCACAAAATAAAAAGTTCACTAATTTTGGTAATCCTTACTCTACCATTTCCTTGACATTAAAATTTTTAAGTAATTAAATATTTAAGGTGACCATAGCGTAGTGCCATAAACACCTCGTTGTTTCCCCTTGTAATTAAAGTACTTAAACCCATTGACATTAGAAGACATCTAGAGGTAAATCATTCTATTTGGCGTCATTTTAACAGTAACAATATTTTGACCAGATATTTTTATCATTCACGGCACATGAATTTCCATCAAATACAATCACATATCCACTACTCATGAGTTGCCCAACACTTAATAAATTATGAGCCAAACTTGGAACAAATTGGACATCATTAAGAAGTTTAACATCACCTTGWGTAGTCTTAATGCCAATTGTACCTCTGCCATCAACTTGCATCATCTTGTCATCTCCAAGTCGCACAACTCCCTTCTTTGATTCATTAAGAGTTTTGAACAATGCCTGTGATCCGGACATATGATTCAAGCAGCCACTGTCGAGGAACCAAACTGAATTGCAATTCTCGGACTCCGAACTCGGTGAATGAGCAATAAACAGCCTGCTTTCCTTGTCATCCTCGTCTGATTTTTGAACATAATTTGCTTGTTTTTGCTCTTCTTTTTGTTTACTCCAACAATCAGCTTCTTTGTGCCCCATCTTGCTGCAATAACTACACTGAATTGAGTAACGTGAGTTACCATGTTGGCTTCTACCTCGACCACCATCACCATAATAGCCTCTGCCACGACTATTGTCACCGTATTGATTTCTTCCTTGACCTTGATTATTGTCACGACCTCTTCCTCGTCCTCGATAACCACCTCTGCCACCTCTGTCATGGCTTGCATAATTTTCTGACTTCCCCTTAAAGAAAGACTCACCCTTGACTTGAAAGGCTTTCTCCTCCCCTTTTTCTTCATAGTTGCCGAATCTTGATTCATGAGACAAGAGAGAACACATTAATTCATCAAAAGAATAGGTTGAAAGATCCTTTGATTCCTCAATTGCAACAACTACATGTCTAAAGTCTTTGTTAAGACTTCTTAAAACCTTGCCAACAACTCTTTCACTACTAATTGATTCACCGTAGGACTTCATTTGATTTACGATTCCCGACACCCAAGACAAGTAGCTTTGCACTGGTTCCTTTTCTTTTTGTTGGAGATTATCGAATTCAGAACGAAGTGCTTGAAATTTAACAGCAATTATCTTCTTATCACCATAATACTCATGCTTAAGAATTTCTCATGCTTCTTTTGCTTTCCTCGCTTCAGAAATTCGAGGAAAAATATCATCATCCAATGCTGACTGGATGAACAACAATGCCTTTGCATCTTTTTTGCGATTCTCACGCAACTTCTGATCAGGCTCCGACGGTGGCTCCGATGGCTCGGCATAGCCATTCACAACTATCTCCCATAGTTCTTTTGATTTGAGTAGTGTTTGCATCTTAATATTCCAAAGGTGATATTTTTCCCTTTTAAATAGAGGAATCAAAGGTTGGGATGAAGGATTAACACCAGTGTTTACCATGGATAATTGTGTTTTAAGCACTCAATCTCACTTTGTGTTTGCTCTGTCTTTTTGAGGATCGAAACTTGGTTTTTCAGTTTTTTTTTGTTTTTGCTCTGATACCAAAAATGTTGGCAAAGGACTATGAATTACTGAAAAAATAGGAAGCAATAAGACATAAAAGAAACTGATAACTTCTGTTCCAATACATAAAACCAAACTCAATACAAACTTAAATAGCTTAAATTATGATAACTAAAATAGAGAAATTAAAGGAGCAATAAACTCCACTAAGATCCACTAATACATAATAGCATGACCCAGTAAAAACTAGAAAACGTGAATTAACAACATGCTAACATTATTTAACTAATAACCCACTAACTATGACTTTGACTTTGAATTAACTAACTATCAAGGGCGGCAAATGAAGATAAGTTGGTGGCGGGCAGTGACGAGGTACATGAGGTGGTCGTGGCGGTGGTGCTACTGGAGACGGCCTTTTGAAGTGAAGAGGACCACTGGGCTTAGGAGGGGACAATGTTGTGTTAGAAATTGAACAATAAGAGGGAATGTAACGGATAATCACTCCAAGGCACGGAAACTACACTTTCTTATTAGTTAAATTTCGCCCCTCTAGGATCACCGGGTTACCACGAAATAACTAATGAGATACAATGAAGAGAACAACTCACTTTGTTGATCTTCAAAATGACTCAAGAAAAGAACTTTATGTGGAAGTTTGTAAGAACACTCACTGAAAAGTTTGCAAGAAATTTCAATGAGAAAGCAAGTAACAAGCAAGAGAAAACAAGTGTATTCTGATGTGTGCTTAGCAAATGAAACAAGTGCAACCTTTTATAGGCACTTTGAAGCAATTNATTATGGAGTGTAACCCCCATAATCAATGCATTAACTAGCCATATCAATCTGAATTAATTGTGATTAAAACCAATTCAAACTCATACTAATTGATATATAACAGTTATATTGTAGTTTAAACAACATATTAATGCATTAAGTAGGCACCCAACGGACAAAACCATCAATAGCAAAGGATCGAAACTGATCGCGCATTAAAACGCGATCACCGCGAAAATGGCGGGGCGCCATATGCTGGCTACCACTTCCAGTAGTAAATGGCATGGCGCCACTCATATGGCGGGGCGCCATATGCCCGTTTTCCCATTTTCAATCCAATTTGGTACTTTACTCCAAATAGTCTTTTGCCATGATTTGTACTATACAATTACTTCCTATATTCATTTGCTCAAGGTCCATTTATGCATAAATGTTCCAACAATCCTCCTCCCATTTATGACATAAATGTTGACATACCTCTTTTACTTGCAAAATTACAAATTAACATGCTTATGCTTAAATAGAAATGTCTTAAAGATTGAATTCCCACTTAGTATATGTACACTTGACAATGATTCCAATTGTGGTGATAGACTAAGCTTTGAATCATACAATCACTACGAATCACCGAAGATACAAAACACGCAAGCACTAACAAAGTTCCTTTAACCTCAACACCTTAGAAGCCATGGTACCCATATCCATTCATGAGCGTCTCAAGTTAAGCCTAAACTTGATGAGGCGGCCAAACCTCTAACTCATATAGGTAAATCTTAACTCACCGACTCTTGCAATTGAGTCTTTATCAAAGATTTATTAAGAATTTACAAAATTCAACCTCTTATCATTGTAGAAATTTGCACTTACCTCGAGATGAAAATACAAGTGCACACAGCTATCAAGTGAAATTTATCCTCATTGAATTCGAGATCTAACATTGTATTAGACGTCGAATTGAGTTTCCTTTCATTAAAGATGTTCAATAGGCTTAAGACCCATCCCTTTGTTCATTTTGTTCAACAACTCCCTTGGCAATGGTTTAGTAAACTAACGTATCCGCCAAATTAAGTTGAGACCGAACAAAATCAATGGTTATACAACCATCCTTGATCATTTGACGAACATAGCTATGTCTAACCCCAATGTGCCTTGACTTGCCATTGTAGYCTTCGCTATATGCCTTTGCAATTGTTGATGCACTATCACAATGTATAGCAAGAGGTGACATAGGTTTTATCCACAAATCAACCTCACTCAACACATTCCTTAGCCATTCCGCTTCTTT
>SNQN01005002.1:22684-35633 GCA_008642245.1 Bassia scoparia | reverse complement strand
CAATCGGTATTTGGGAACGAAATGTTTAGAATATTGATCCCTCATCACCCTCGAGGTGTGTGAGAAATTCTGGTCAAAATTGAATCGGGTCACCGAGACGTCTTTTTTTGGCCAAAATYATGGATTACACATAAAGAAAATGAGGTCTCAAAGAAAATTTCGAAAAAATTGACGAAWATTTTACCATGGGTTTCCATGTCCATATATATAACGATGCTAGGCAAAATTTGGGTCCAAAACGAGGAGATTTTTTGTAGATCCAAAGTCCGAAAGTAAAATTTCAAAAAAAAAAAGCAACAAAAAGTCAAAACACTTGTGGGAGGCCCGACAATGAATATTTGGGGCCAAAACTCTTGGAATATCCATCCCTCATCACCCTCAAGGTTTCGGAGAAATTATGGGCAAAGCCGAGTTGGGTCACCGACACGTCGTTTTTGGCCGAAAAAACGTTGATTATACATCACAAAAAATGAGGTATCCAGATAATTTTTGAAAAAATTGCCAAAATATTTACAATTGGTTCTCACAACTATATAACAACGCCAGGAAAAATTTGAGGCCATAACGAGGAGATTTGATGGGGTTTAAGAAGCCGCAAGCCAAATTACTTTTCCTAACATTCATTATATAATTTTTCCCCCTAAACCCATAAAATTAATCCAAACCAATAGAACTCGTCTTTTATTTCCTCATTTACGTAGATCATAGAACTCCTTTTTTCTTTCTTAATTAYGCCGCTCCTGCCACCCCTCCGCCGCCCTTCCTTGTCGATTCRCCAGCCACCGYTTTACTTCACTTTTTTGTATGGTTTGTTTAATTTGTTTGATTTTGTTTCACTTAAATTTAAACATTTTTATAGCGTATATTTAACTTCTTTCACTTTTTCTATGAGAGTGATATTGTTCAAGTGTTGGTGTACCTATATTAAATACAAACAGGTAAAATTATTTTCAATTTTATATAATTATTATATCACTATTCACATATCTGCKTGTCCGCCATTTTTAMGTTAATGTTTTTCCGTATTCGTGTYGTGTCCTTACCCGTATCCATTTTAGTGCAACCTATATTATACATCACAAAAATGAGGTGTTCAGAAATTTTTTGAAAAATTACYGATATTTTCACCATGGGTTCCCACAACCATAGAAAGATGTCAAGAAATAATTGGAGCCAAAATGATGAGATTTAATGGGTTTCARAARTTKCAAGCCAAATTTTGGTAAAAAGCGACAAAACGTTGAAACGGTCRTGGGAAGCACGACACTGGGTATGTGGGGCTCATACTATTGCAATAGTCATACCTCATCACCTTGAAGGTGTGGAAGAAATTCTTGGAAAAGTCGAGTCGGGTCACCGAGAAGTCTTTTTTTGGCCAAAAAAACGTGGAATATACATTATCATGAAACGAGGTATCCAGAAAACTTTTTGAAAAAAATAACCCATATTTTTATCATGGGTTTCCACAACCATATAACGACTCTAGCAAATATTTAGTGCAAAAACGAGGAGATTTGATGGGATTATGGATGCCGAAAGCCAAATTTCAAGAAAAAGCGACAAAATGTCGAAACACACGTGGAAGGCATGACACTCTTTATTTTGGGACGTAACTCTTGGAATAGTCATCCCACTCTAGCCTCAATGTGTGGGAGAAATTATGGGAAAAACCAACCCGTGTCACTGAGACGTTGTTTTTGGCCGAAAAACGTGAATTATATATCACAAAAATGAGGTCTCCGAAAAAAAATTCAGAAAAATTGCCGAATTATTTACCATGGGTTCCAAAAACCATATAACAATGCCAAGCAAATTTTGGGGCCAAAATGAGGAGATTGTATTGTGTTTCGTAGGCTACAAGCCAAATTTCAAGAAAAAGCGACAAACCTGAAATGCCTGGGGAGACATGACACTCGATATTTGAAGATGAAACTCTGGAACTCAAAGTGTGGGAGAATCTAGGAAAAACCAACCCGGGTCACCGACACGTCATTCTTTGTAGAAAATGGAATATACATAACGAAAATGAGGTCTCTAAGAAAATGTTCGGATAAATTGCACATTTTTACCCAGGCTAAAATAACATATAATGATGCATGGAAAAGTTGGGGACAATCGAGGAGATTTGTTGTGGTTTAAGAAGCTGTAAGCATATTCAAGAAAAGCGACAAAATAACGAAACACTTGTGGGAGGCACAACACTCGGTATATGGGGTTGAAACTTTTTTGAATAGTCGTCCCTCACTAGCCTTTAGGTGTGGGATAAATTAGGTAAAACCGAGCCGAATCACCGAGACGTCGTTTTTGGCCTAAAATGTGGATTATAAATCAGAAATTAGGTCTTCGAAAATTTGGAATAAAATGTCAAAATTTTTACCATCGGTTCCCACAGCCATATAACGAAGCTAGGTAAAATTGGGGCCAAAACGAGGAGATTTGTGTAATTTCAAAAGCCGCAAAACAATTTCACGGAAAAAAATGACAAAACAACGAAACGCCTATGGAGCACAACACTCGGTATTTGGTATAAAACCATATGGGTATTCAACCTTCACCAGCTTAAGGTGTGGGAGAAATTTTGGGCAAACCGAGGCCAAGCCAACGAGACGTTGTTTTTGGCTGAAAAAGGTGGATTATAAATCACGAAAATTGGGTTTGGGAGAATTTTCGGTAAAATTGCAGAAATTTGATCCATCAGTTACCATAACCATATAACGATGCCAAGCAAATTAGGGGTAAAACGAGAAGATATTTGGGGATGAAATCTTGGAATAGTCATCGCTCATCACACCGTAAGGTGTGGGAGAATTTTGGGCAAAACCGAGCCGGGTCACTGAGTCGTGTTTTTTTTTTCGCTGAACCGTGATAAAATCACGAAAATGAGGTCTTTGAAAAATTGCCAAAATTTTTTACATAGTTACCACAACCATATTATGATGCTAGGTAAAAATTTGGGCCAAACGAGGAGATTTGATGGGGTTTCGAGGCCAAACCAAATTTTGGAAAATCACAAACATCGAATTGCCGTGGGAGGGCACGACACTGGGTATTTGGGGCGAAAATCTTGGAATATTAATTGCTATATCAGTTAGAAGGTGTGGAGAAATTCTGGGCAAACCGAGCTGGGTAACTGACACGTTTTTTTTAACCAAAAACGTGGATCACAACAAGAAAATAAGGTCTCCGAAAAATTTTCAAAAGATTGCCTAAATTTTTACCATAGGTTCACACACACATATTACGATGCTCGAAAAATTTTGGGTAAAACGAGGCGCTTTGATGGGGTTTCGGAGGTAAAGAAAAAGCGACAAACGTCGAAATGCCCGTGGAAGCACGACATAGGTATTGGGCTGAAACTCTGAGATAGTTATTCTCTCATCATCTAAGGTGTGGGAGAAATTCTAACAAAAAAAGTCGGGTCACCAAGACGTCGTTTTTGGTCTAAAAATGTGGATTATACATCACGAAAATGAGGTTTACGAAAAATTTTCAAAAAATTGGTGATTTTTTCATGGGTTCTTTTGATAATATGATGAACCAAGGGAAATTTGGGTCTAAAAGGAGTCCATACGAGGGACTTTGAGCCCTGCGAACGACAAAACCGACAAACGTCAAAACACTCATAGAGGCACTACGCTTGGTATTTAGGGCCAAAACTTGCCAAGGACCATCCTCCATCAACCTCAAGGTGAGGGAGAAATTTTGGCAAAACCAGATGTGGTCACCGAGGCGTCTTTTTTTGTTGAAAAAACGGGATATATATATACACAAAAATGAGGTGTCCCGAATTATTTTTTAAAAAATACCCGAAATTTTACCAAGGGTTATATTTAATATGAACCCAAGGCATATTTGGGGCCCAAATGAGTCCATTAGGGGGAATTTGAGTGGCGAAAGACAAACCAACAAACGTTAAAACGTCGAGGAGCACTACGCTTGGTATTTGGGGCCGGAAATTGCAAGGACAATAATCTTCATCGCCTGAAGGTTGAAGAAATTGTAGGCAAAACCGCTGGGTCAGCAAGACGTCTTTTTTCCGAAAACAAGGATTATACATTAAGGTATACAGAAATTTTCATTAAAATTGCGAAACTATACCATGATTTCCATATGATAATATGATGACCTAAGGCAAATTAGAGTCCAAATGAGCCATTCACGAACTTTTGAGCTCGTGACCAACAAACTTGACATTACGTTAATAAGCTCATAGGAGGCACTGCTCTTGGTATTTGGGGCCAAAACTTGCCAAGGACCCATCCCTCATCACCCCAAGGTGTGGAAGAAATTCTGGGCAAAAACCGAGCCGGGTCACCGAGGCATCGTTTTTTGATCGAAAATCGTGGATTATGCATCACGAAAATGAGGTCTCCAGATAATTTTCGAAAAAAATTTCTAACTTTTTACCATGTGTTCATATGRTAATATGATGAACCCAAGGAAAATTCGGGGCCCAAATGAGTGCATATGGGGGAGTTTTGAGTTCGCGAACGACAAATTGACAAAACGTCAAAATGCTTGTAGGAGGACAAATTGGTTGTCTCTAAATRACTATATTTATGTGATATTTTCATTTCTAATTTCGAATATTGTCRGGCTAATMGAACTAGTTATATTAGATGAGTAAATCAATATTAAATGTGTAAATCACTATTTACCTTTTGATAAGCGCCTTCACATAATTAAAGGAGGTTTCATCCCAAAGTCGTATGACAATATAAGATCAATTAACCCCTTTGTTTTATAAAGTGATTAATTCTCTCTTCTCTAATCAMTGTGGGACACAGAGACATGTTCTTTACCATTCCCCCTCACATGTAAGGTCCTTTTTAAAATTGTCTCATGTGATTTTTTGAGTTAGAGTGTTTTTTCGCTTCTCCTCATATGCTCACATATGGAGCTACACAATTTGGCCCGTCAATTTTTTAGCTATTTAGGGCCCTATATCGTGAGTCTGGCTTTGATACCATAACAAATGTGGGCCTAGGCTGCACCCATAATGAAAGAGAGTCCACTTGACCACTTCACAAGACTTACCGAAATCACATATGGCAATAGGAAGATTAGCCCCTTAGCTTTATAAAGTGATTAACTCTCTCTTCTTTAATCAATGTGGGACATTTACATGTGGTGAACTTGAGAGACGTGTTATTCAACCATAAGTTTTTATATGCATCAGATGCACAATAAATTTGTTGTGTACCAAACTTATAGTGACCCTTTTTGTCATACAGTAACCAATAATTCACTTTAGGTTGTGTTTGGRAARATAGATTTYATTTCAAATACATCATTTGAATTATGAAATTATAGTATTTCAAACGACATGGTTTAGCTTGTCATTTGAAATCCTTAACTTCATGTGTCATTTGAATTATGAAATTATACTTGGTAGTTGTGAAATTTGGGTAAATTTCTCATTTGAAATTCTTGGACATTCATCCAAACACTACAATTATCCTAATTCTAGAATTTCAAATGAAATTCTAGAATCCAAACATACCATTATATCAATATATAGTGATAAATAATAAGGGTCACTATATTGATCAAAATGAGTTTTTATATTGACCAAAAGAGTCACTCTAATCYGATTCACAATAAATTTAYTGTGCACCCGATTCACCTAAGACTTTGACTTATTCAACTACTTCCTCCTTGATTTATTTACATCCTCTCTTTAATTCTTCACTTTCTAATTATACCATCAAAAGTTATTTGTGATTTTGACTCCGTAGTATACCATGTAATAAGCAAAAAAAATTCTTCGATCCATATTAAACTGTTCGATGGCTATTTCATTACAATAGATTCATGATTATCATCCTCAGAATTATTCGATGTCTAAGGTTTCTTTCAACATTATTCCTCGAATATCAGTTATCACTTAGATTTAAAAAAAAGCATTTTTTGAAAAGGACTATAGGTTGAATTTTCAGTGTTAATTCACGAATCTGGCAACAGAAAGAAAAAATAGAAAAAGAAAGAACTAAAGAGGAACCTTTGGGATGAGAAAAATAACTAGGAGTTATACAAATCGACAAGGAACATTCATTTGAGACTTTCCGTCAGACCGTGGGAAAGGCAACAAAAGACTAACAATTATACAAGACATGTGATAGATAAAGAAGGCCACTTAAACTATAAGACAACAGCCCGTGTTTCAACAAGACCCGTATATATGGCGATTAGAGCTAGCACACACTCTTGTCGTACAGATACAAAAAGAAAATATTATGAATGTTAAAAAACGGAAGAAAGAGTACATGGTGATCGGAGGTACAAGCAATTGATTCGAAAGATCGCGTATTGATATCTTTCTGATGTATGTCAGAGAGACGTGTGGCGGAAGGAGAAATTTGATTGGAGATCATTTCATAAACACAAATAAAAATGACAATACAATAATAAGAGCGGAAAAAACTACCATGGAAGTACGATACTGCAAAAGCACAACATCAATTGACAGTTATAGTAGTTATATTAAAGTGACTTTCGTTATATGGGAAGAGAGAGTGCTGATTGCAAGTTCCTCGACGAAAAGAGTTATGTTGCATATCAATGCTTCATGAATATGTCACATGAATGATTAATACTATAGAGAAACACGTTTGTTAAGTTTCATATGATCAGGCACTAGCCCTGGAAACTCGTACATATAGTAGAAATAACAACCTACCGATCTAAATCAATTAGCTATTAATTAAGCGCTTAAAGACAATTCATAATCAAATCTGATACAAATGGGGGCAGATATAAATTAATCCAAAGATATTTTATGTACTAAGTGGCACCACAAGAACTTTTCTGTCGCCTCAGCCCTAAAGACTATGTAAATCCTTGGACCCCCAATGTATATCACTTTTAGTTACGAGATTTATTACTCCTAATGCATATTCTCTATGAAATGCAATACATGAACCTCATCCTTCATTTATTTAATTTCAAWTTGCAACTATTTCGAAAATGACGTACATAGCTAAATTAATAATTCTCTCATTCGTCTTCAAACTTTTGGATTTCATCGTTCTTACCTCAGTTTAGAGACAATCCTTGAAGAAGAATTTTACTTCKCGTATTATATTTTATATTGTCACAAAAGTGATATTGCAAATTGCCAAACCGCGTTTTGTTCATATCATTATAGATAACCATTAGGCCTTAAWACTTTAACAAACTAAACTACGAGTAATTAATTCTTAAAATAATTTTTTTAGACAACGATAGATATTTTGAGATAACGATATTATATATGCTTTAAGTTTGGTCAATCTTGATTTAGAGATAATAGATGTAGACCTTGGGCTGGACTAGTTCAACCACAACAAAAAACATTTTCATTATCTTATATATTGATTACAACTCAATAACTTGTTAGAACATATATATAAAATTTTAAATGATATTGAAATCTAACCTACAATGTAATTACAAGTCTTATGATAACTAGATTACGTTAATTCATGGAAGGGGTAAAACACTAATTAAAAGAAAAGAAATAATTCTTGGACCGTTTCTATATAATTATCAAATTGCAATTTTTAATTCTAGTTTATTTAGAGCATCAATCATATAAATTCGAACTTAGAGTATGTAATTAAACAACCAATTCCTTCATAGTTATATTATACGTGTATCATCATCAAATATTACCATGTCTTCCTCTAAGTCGTACATGGCACCYCCATACGTTGGTCTTTGCATTTGCGTGCTCRTTTTATCCTTGACCACCATAGCCAACGCTCAAAGTGGGCTATCGACGAACTTCTATGGCCGYAGATGCCCTAATTTTAAAAGTGTTGCTCGATCAATCGTGCGCAATGCTGTCTCTAATGATCCTCGCACGGCTGCTTTCTTGCTTCGACTTCATTTCCATGACTGCTTTGTTGATGTACGTAACGTATTGCATGCATATACGTGTTATATACATATTTCTTATCATAAAATAATAAAGTCCTAATCGTTAATTTTTTTTTTCATGTGTGTGTTAAAATTAGGGATGTGATGCATCAGTGCTAGTGGATATCCAAGGTGGGGAGAAAGAATCTGTTCACAATGTTGGTTCTTTGAGAGGATTTGGTGTTATAGACTCAATCAAGCAACGAATTGAYGCGGCTTGTCCCGGTGTTGTTTCTTGCTCAGACATAGTGGCACTTGCTGCTCGAGACTCCGTTGTCGCGGTGAGCTACGGATGAACTTGCTTTCATTATTAATCCATGACTCTCATTCTTCGCTTATAAATAGTGTCAAAATTCCAAATATATATGAAAAATTAATTTAAAANGAGGCTAGCGGCAGAGGAATTGAGAAAGGTTTTCCACGTGTCTTCCCCATGATTGATGAAAATGGAGGTTTAGAAAATATTGAGGGTTTGTGTGATTGAGTCACAAAATCGCAAACAATGAAGAAAAGTTTCCCACATCGATAAAATTGTTAAAGAAGAAAAGTTTGTGAAGTATTAAAAAAGGCAGACATTCTGAAACAATTATTAYRWATAWGCTATTAACTTTGGGCTTTAATGTTTGGGCTAATAAATTTAGGCCTGCTCAAGGTTCAAATTTTAAGTCTTATAGGGCTAGCAATTTGAAGTAATTTTCATAAAAGCATGGTGCCCTGCCATTTTGAGGATCCTAGGTCCGCCCCTGATATCTATGTGTGTATATATATGTATATGTATATATAGATATGTATTAATGTATATATAGATATAGATATAACATCGTATAGTGTTAAAGTATATCTTATATTCCTGAGTCTCAACCATTAGCTTAAGCTTTTGATTGATTTGGTCCGGTTAACATGATATTAGAACGTAGGCTTGCTTTGAGCACTCTAATGTCTTCAAAGTAACAGTGCTGGAGGCATGACCCGACCAATTAAGGACAGGAGCGCATCGCCGACGAAAGAGGCGAGACGAACGGTGCACACCGTGAGGCGGACCGATCGTACCGCCTCAAGGTCTGGTCAATGTGGGCTCTGTCCGTTGCTCTGTTACCATGTCAACAAGATTTTCAAAATTTGGTGATGTTTGAAACTTTCTCATTTCAATTAAAATTTCGAAATTAAGATTTAAGAATGCTTTACATGCAAGTGCTTTGTTCTGAATACTTTACATGCAAATGCTTTGTTTTGTGTTTCGATTGGAATATGACGAGATTCAGCTGAAAATGCTTTATTCTGAAGATTTACAGGTATGTTAACCTCTTATTTTAACTACGTGTTGATTTTATTACGTATTTAGAGTTTTCTAATTGATGCTTTCTTGATTTGTTAGTTCTATACTGTAATTGTGTATTATAATACTTCATTTTTTTTAGTTTAGAGTGTTATTCTTGTTTTTTTAAATATTATTTATAATCTAGAAAGTAATAATTACATATGTGAAAAGTAATGGTGATATACATAAAAAGTAAGTTGAATAGTTTACATATAGAAAAGTAATCGTAAAGAGAGAGATTTCTTACCTCAGTTTTGAGACAATCTTGAAGAAGAATTTGTACTTCCCGTCATTATATTTTATATGTCACAAAAGTGGATATTATGCAAATTGCCAAACGCGTTGTCATACTATTATAGATAACCATTAGCTCAAAACTTTAACAACTAAACTACGAGTAGATTAATTCTTAAAATAATTTTTTTAACAACGAAGATATTTCGAGATAACGATATTATATGATGTTTAATTTGGTCAATCTTGGAATTTAGAGTGAATAGATGTATGACCTTGGCTGGTAGTTCAACAAAGAAACATTTTCATTACTTATATATGATTACATACTCAATTAACTTTATAGAACATATATATAAAATGTTTAAATGATCATTGAACATCTAACTACAGATGTAATTCAAGTCTTATGACACTAACGTTACGTTAGATTCATGTGAAGAGGGTAAAACACTAAATTAATAAGAAAAGAAATAATCTTGACACCGTTTCTATATACATTACAAATTGAATTTTAATTCTAGTTATTTAGAGCACAAATCATATAATTCCGAAGAACTTAGAGTAATGTAATTAAAACCAATTCTTCATAGTTATATTATATCGTGTATCACATCAAATATAACCATGTCTTCCTTAAGCGTACATGGCAACCACCATAAGGTGCGTTTCTTTGCCATTTGCGTGCTCTTTTTATCCTTGACCACATAGCCAACGCTCAAAGTGCTATCGACGAATCTTTATGGCCGGAGATGCCCAATTTTAAAAGTGTTGCTCGATCAATCGTGCGCAATGCTGTCTCCTAATGATCTCGCACGCTGCTTTCTTGTTCGACTTCATTTCCATGACTGCTTTGTTGATGTACGTAACGTATTGCATGCATATACGTTGTATATACATATTTCTTATCATAAATAATAAGTTAAATCGTTAATTTTTTTTTTCATGTGTGTGTTAAATTAGGAATGTGAATGCATCAGTGCTAGTGGATTCCAAGGTGGGGGAGAAAAGAATTGTTTCACAATGTTGAGTTCTTTGAGAGGATTTGTGTGTTATAGACTCAATGCAGCAACATTGAAGCGCTTGTCCGGTGGTTGTTTCTTGCTCAACATAGTGGCACTTGCTGCTCGAGACTCCGTTGTCGCGGTGAGTCTACGGATGAACTTGCTTTCATTATTATCCATGATCTTATTCTTCGCTTATAATAGTGTCAAAATTCCAATATATATGAAAAATTAATTTAAACATTTTAATATTTAATTAGATTTTTGAATGAATTTAGTAACTCTCAATTTAAGTATTACGTGCCACAATTAAGTTGGTTGAATTGGCATGGTTACTTAGATTTTTCTATAGCTAAATTGGACTTATACATTGATCATTTTTTATACTTCATTATCTAAAAAAAAGCTACATAGAAGAGATGATTAGTAAAAACACATATGGCCTTTGTTTTGGTATTAACTGTTGTTGATAGCTCATAGTACATATGAGTTTGTTTGTCAGTTAGTAGTTAGTAAGAACTGATTTGACTAGCTAATTGTGTGAGTAGATTCTCATACTGTTTTGGTAAATAATTTAACAGATAGGTATAGTCTAAAATGACCATTTGAAAAACCCTCAAACATGCAACCCGGCCGAAAGCTTATACTTAAAGCTTTTAAGAAATTAAGCTAATTTTATTAAAAAAAAATCATCAAAAGCTTTTAAGATTAGCTAATTAGCTATAAAAAAACTCATCAAAAACTTTAATTTTTAAATCTCTAACATCTCCACAATAAAGTAATATAGTTTTCTATTGGTCAAACAACCACTAATGGCACAACATTAAAAAGCTCTTCAATCCTCTAACAGCCAAACGGCCATATAAAAACTAATTATGTAACATGAAATGTATCTTTAATTGTGTTCATGCATAGTTGCATGTGTATTATGCTAGCTATTTTTATTGTGTCAATTATTCAAACTTAGTCATTAGGTTTAAGAATCATCGTTATATTGAATATGCTAAAGTGTTGTCCAACACTTGATGATGATCGACTTAGTATTTATTTGATTTCTGGCACATTTTGTATATTTAGCTCGGCGTCCAAATTGGAATGTTGATTTGAAGAAGAAGACTCAAATTCAGACAAAGTGCAAGGGCCGCTGATGTTGAGCTTCCCTCGGAAGTGATGATTGTTCCCAACCTCTCTCATTGTTTCTCCAGCGAAAAGGCTTTTTCTATCCGAGATTGGTCGCTCTTCAGGTCTTTTTTCCTCTCTCTATCACTCTTTACTTTGACTTTAGCTTGCAACAAAAATTTAAAAATTTAAAAATTATCTTGTGCATTTTTTATTATATAAAGGTCAAAATTTGATATTTTTGGATGAGATGAGCATTGAGGATATACAAATTAACCGACATTTCCATATTACAAACATTCATCTTTATAAATAAGTTGAACATCTTCTTTTTCCTCTTATATAATATTTCATCTTTCCAAAAGTTGTTCCTATTGCTCAGGGCTTATCTAGTAACTATAAATTAGTAGTGTTTTAATAAATCATGATTAATTAGTTGTTGAATGATTATCATTTTATTTCCCATTATAAAATTAAGGATATATATATATCACTTACACAACTTCACTAATATATATATCCCTTGTGTTTAACATTATCATAACATGCCTATATTTCTTGGTTTGCCGCCTAAACCTCGGTATTGTTGAGTGGAGAAAAAAAATGTCAAAAATTATTTCTTTGTCACATTTTATCATGCATGCAATTCTTAGCTTGTACATCCCATATTAAGGTTATCAACCTTAATTTGATTTTTTCATTCTATTTATATAATTTTAATCTACTATAATTTCACGTAAACACTTTATTTAAAACACATTTTGATCATCAATATCTTTAATTTTATACTCTTGAGATATTATTTTGGAATGAGAAATATTGTAATATTGCGAATGATATATATGTATTTAACATTAATAGAGGTCAACAATAGGCAAGTCTAGTGCATACGCTTCCGTGACGGGCCTACAATGACGTAACATACTTCGGCAATGCAATTTTTGCAAAGGATATGCCCTGCTAATTCGGGGACAACAACTGGTCCATTGGATGTTCGATCCCCAACGCTTTAACAACGATTACTTCATCGGACTAACAATTTCCAAGGCTACTAAACTCGGTATCAGTACTATTCACTGGACGTGGGGTCAAACTGATGGTATATCTCGACAATTCAAACAAAAAAGCTTTCTTCACGATTTGCTTCTGCAATGTTGAAGATGTAGTAGGCTCGAGTTTAACTGGTCAAAAGGGCACGATTCGAAGATTGCAGAATCTTAGTTATTAAGTGGTTGAAGACATGATCAATTTTATCTATGAATTTGAGTTGTGTTTGAAATAATTTATCTTTGAAGTCTATGCAACAATTTTACTTTAAGGATTCATGAACTTTATTGTAATATGTAATACAAAAGTTGAAATTCTGAGGAAATCA
>SNQN01005001.1:35014-47581 GCA_008642245.1 Bassia scoparia | reverse complement strand
AAAAAACAAAATTTAACTAAGTGTTGAAGAAATAAAGAAAATGTTACCTCCGCCAAGCATCTCAATGGCTCCAGCAGAGCCTTTCGTCGAGTCCACGCAAGGTCTCGATACCCGAAGAGCACACTTCACCATCTCCCTCAGCAATTCGTTTCTGAGGGCTGGATTCTGCGAAGCTTGAGGAATCGATCCCTCTTCTTCATAATCCAGTTCATCTTCTCCTGGTCGCGCCATGTCCTCCGCACAGTGGGATGTTTTTGGGCGAAAACTCCTTTAAGCCCAGGTCTGATCCTTGTCATGGCTTGCCGTTGAGCCCGTGGACCCTCGCCGATTAATGTGCGGGAATACCAGAGGGACGACTGTTGTAATCGTTGATACTTAAAAACTTGGAGAAGTTCAATATTATCTTCGGATGCTTTCCACCATTATTTCATGGTTGGGGAAAGGTCTGTTCGACTTCAGCCTTGTTTGTGGCATAAATGTACGACTAGCAGCTTCGTCGCCATCACCTTCGAATGTCAACAAATTCTACAACAAACCAGTCAAAGCGAAGTCAGGTCCAATCAACTGTCTTCAGAATCACCACTTAAGTTCAAAGGGCATTGTTAGAGGAAAGGGAGTATATGGGAACTCCTGCGCTCGCCCATAAGTGTTAGATATAAAATATAATAAATTAAGTGCTCACCGTCGGCAGCGGCGAAGGTACCTCTGGAGGCGGAGATACAGAAAGAGGCTCTGGTGCTTCGAAGGAGAGTACCAGCTTCATGCGAAGAAAGACCTTCTCTTGGCACCAGAGTGGAACCACTGGTCCTCGAACACAAGGAGTAGCCGAAGCTCTCCCAACTCGCAGGGTCAATCAAATCGACCCTTACAACTCTCCGGCGAAGAGCCCCGTGGGTGGGGTTCCTTCCGCAGGCAGGAAGTAGCTTTCTTGTTGCGACCGTCTCGTCGCTTGATCTTTCAGTTATAACCGATTCTTCGAAGGTTCTGGGAAGTTCCTAAAGACACAAAGGATGAAAAATAAAAGTGTTATTCTATCAACAAGAACAAATAACCTTCGCAAAAAACCTATGTTAAAAATATGTATGTTCGCGAAACTCCCTTGAAAGACAATGGGAAGTGCGAACGACACCTCAGTGAACACCTTACATTATCTTCGACAAAATTGTTCAAGAGAATATGCCGAAGAAGAATTCAAGCAAGCACTGAAGTGTACCTTCGCAGATACCCCAACTATGAGGACGCGAACGTACACCTCAGTGTAATCCTGCTTTTCCCTTCGCCAAACATCAAAGCGATGCGTAAGAAGATTCAAAGCAAGCACTGAATGTGTACCTTCGCAGATACCCCAACTAACTGAGGACTTGCGAACGTACCACCTCAGTACACCTGCATTTTCCCTTCGCCAGAACATCAAAAAAGTATGCGATGAATTTCTTAAGGTAAGCCTGAAGTGTCCTTCGCAATACCCAACCCCACTGAGGATTTGTGAACGTACACCTCAGTCACCCTGCTCTTTTCATTCGCCAAATATTATCAAGAAAATTGCGAACATCACACTGCGAAACAGTTTTCTCATGTGAGTATGAAGTGTACGTTCGCAACTACCCTTCAGTTAAAATGGGGTAAAGAGTAGCCTGCGTAAGCCAAAATCAATACCCCATGTTGTGCACGTTCGCCAGTTCCTCCAAAATCGCAGTTCTAGTTATCGAAGCGGAAGAACTGCGAATTAGGTAAAAACCAGTTAAACACTGGAGTATACGTTCGCAAGTTCCTCAAACTGAAAGTATTGAAAAATTTTGACTAAGTGTTAAGAAACTTACAGCACGGTCCTTGTTTTTCCTTTGAGACTGCATACCTAGCCTCGCAGCAATGCATCATAGTCTTTCTGTTCCTTTTGCCCTTCTGGCTATGTTGGGCAGTCTATTTAAGCAGGCCTCTGCGAAAGCAAGCAAAATCAAAAGGGTTATTAAATGGCGAATGCATGAAAGTTCAAACATAAAGAAATGCGAAGCTACTCTTCTTCCCTAGTGCCATCCATTGTGAGAAGGCCATAGTAAGTCTGTGTTCCGAAGAAACTCATAAAACTGAAGCAGTATCTTGAAGATGATCCTTGGTTTCCATCGTCAAGGGATCACTGGCTCGAGGTGAAGTATTCTCATTCTTCTCCCGTTTCTGTAAAGAGTCCCCAACTCATGATCTCACCGAAATTGGGGTTTCTTGTCCAACTGCCAGGATACTCCTGCTCTTTCGCCACATCGAAGGTAGAAGAAGTCAGTCTTCCAGGACATTGAACCTTATTTGGCTTTGTCGAAGCTGCATGAGCCTCGGGTTTTGCCAGATACCAAGCCATACAGGCATTATATTTTTACTTAAAGTGTGCATCCGCCACAAACACACGAACCGATGGGGAATATCCTCTCGCTTACAGTGCGAAGTACCCAGAAATATGAACCAAGAGTTGGGATGATACGGTGTCAATTGTGATAAGCCTATCCCATAGCTGCCCAAAAGATGTATGGAAAAATCGGAAGAACCGGCCCCTTAGCCCCAGGTCCACCACATCCTTGTAAATTCGAAGGACCCTTCAGGGAGCATTCAACGAATGCCGGTCCCCTTCTTGGCGGATTATAGTTCGAGGCCGGCCTCGAATGACCTAACAAAGTGGCTGGTAGGCTGCTTTTTGTCGCAGTCAACTCTGCGATCCAACCTCTCGAACCTTAAAAAGATTCGGGAGTGGGTAGCTGCGATGTTTCGCAAGCACGGGATCAGTTTGAAGTGTTTCCCCAATGAAAACGTCCTCATTAGAAACGTCCAAGCTAAATGTTCGGAATAAATCGGTCAGGGTCATTGTCCAAATGCGAAGTCGAAGGACCTTTCGCAGATCTGTCCTGCCTACTACTATGCCTGGAACCCAAGGCGTTTGTCACCCTTGGCTATTAAAATCCTGCACAAGCGAGAAAATTATTGGATGGATATGTATTCAGGTTGGTTCGCAATTGATATTGGGGAATCGAAGAACCCTGGGTCTCAACAATTCCTTGGAATGTTGGCCGTGGGCTCCCCGAAAGCCCCCAACATCCGACTTATTGGGCTTACGACGAAGACGAAGCCAGTTTATTACTTTGTAAAAAGAATGAGAAAGTCAAAATTTCAAGGAACATACCTTGGTTGACGAAGCGAAGACTTGAGGGCGAAAAACAAAGTCGAAGAAGAATCTAGAAGCTTGGGAACTGCGAACCTTAGCTGTGCGACGAGAAGTCTCTACTTAAGTCGAAGAAAGAGAGGAAAACAAAAAGGATTCTAGAGAGAGGAGAGAGATTCAGAATTTAATTCATTCACCAACCTTTTCTCTCTCCTCCCTACCCCTATTTATAGGCATAATTTAGGGTTGGTGGGCTGAAATTCGAAATTCGAATTTTGAAGTTTCGCGGAAACCCAAATCAAGCAAAAGGAAAAGCCCAAGGTTTTGGGCCTGATCCCGAACCAATTGGAAATATCTGAGATGGGTTATGTTATGGTTTGACTTGTGACCTAATTTTCCTTTTCTTATGTTCCCAAGACTCAAAATGCTCAAGGTTTGGCTCGAAAAATCGAGAAATGGGGTTACAGTGAATATGGCTCAAGTCCAGAAATGGAAAAATTATCCAGATCCTGCACAATTTCGAGGTTATGAAAAAACTATCAGTATTGACTAAGTAATGCACAAAATCGAGAAGCGGATGCACTCATTGCCCGGCTCGAAAATTTCGAGGGAATCCTCATTGAGAAAATCTGGACACAAAAATCGAGGAAGCACTCTGCCAAATTTGAAAATGAAAATTATTATCAAACCCTCCTAATACTAGCGTATTGGAGCCTTGAGGGGCAAATGATGTGGCACGTGAAGCCACGTGTCCGTCGTGTTGTGTGGCCGAGAAATCCGATCGCATTGATTTCTCGTGACACGTGTCAGAAGCCGAGATGTAGTCATGACCCGTAAGTAATTCGCGGGAACCGGTCGATCACCTAAAAGAAAAGCTTAAGCAAGCCCAAAACAGGTAAACCGATGCCACAGGATGGTGACAAGTGTCACACATTCCGGACCCCCAAGAGGTAAGGCAAAAATGCCTATAAATACCCCCCTTTGAGGGCATCATTTTCCATACAAACTTTCATATATTTGAGAGCATTGAATTCATTACTTAAGCAGTATGGACTTTATCTCTCAACTTCTCTCTAAATCAGCTTAGCATTTGGTACTTTCTCCTCCCGGTTACTTACTTAGGCATCGGAGGGGAATAATCCAAAAAGGATTATTCTCCTTCTTTGCAGGGTGCTAACGGCGTCGCGAGAGGAACGTGAGAGCCAAGCGCGTCCCGAGTTCCAAGACCCAGATCAGCTCTCTCTTGAGGTATAGCGTTAGAAGGGAAAGCCTCCACCCATCTTCTCAACCCTGAAGAGAGGAAATCTTTAGCTGTCCAAGCGGGGAAACGTGCTTACAAACACCCCCATTCTTTATATTTCCTTAAATTTTAATTTGTTCCTTTTGCTTTTTTTCACATCAAATATTGCAAGTAATTTACTAGTAAAATATTTATATATAAGAAGGTAATAAGCTTTTCCAATAAAATTTAGCTTTTTCAGGCAGGGCGAATCCAGTTTTAAATAATGGTAGGGCACCAATACAAATTAAGCTCAATTTACAGCCCAAATTACCAATTAATCTGTCCAGGGACATACCAATGACAATAGTAGCTCAGACCAATTCTTCAAAGGCCCCAAGTACTAGTAGTAGTCCACTACTACATCATAATATCATGTTATGATTGCCTTTTTTTACTTGAACAAACATTTTTTTTTGTCCAGGTCAATAAAAAAACAGATGGAAAAGTTATGTTAGAGGAATCCTTGTCATTTTAGGGATTTTTAAGCGAAGGCATTCTAAAGTTAGTGACTATTGTAACTTACTTCAAGACTCTGAGATCTTAGTACAATAACTCAATTTATTTATGAAACGGGTAAAACTTTTTTAAAGGACATATTAATTGAAACAAAGGGAGTATTAATTCAATCTTTCGTATTAGTTGGTCCAGACATAATAAATCTTACAAACTAACAATTAAATCTCCTGCCTCTTGAGCATTGGCGTGTTCGGCAATAGTAGCGGTGCAAGTAGCTATTTAGCAGTAGACAGTAGACGGGTAGTTGAAAAGTAGTAAGTAGCGGGGGTCTTCGCGGACGGAACTAAATTTGTCAATATGGAGTGTTCTAGGTAGTATAGGTAGTAGCAGTTGTATTTATATAGAGGAAAATAATTACCGAGTAGTTTGTCTATTCTTAATGCGAAAAAGACTTCAAACGTTACTCCTTACCAGAGTTTTGAAAAAAGTAGGTTTATGAAAAACACTACTCAAAACGTTACTCTCAAAACGTTACCTGCATCGAACATAATTAAAAATTAACCAAGTAACTTTTTAATCTAATTAAACCGCTTAAAATGCTACTCGAGATCACGCCCCATGCCATGCGTGTGCTGTGATGCCAGTAAAATTTTTATTTATATTCCCAAGAATATGATACTCCCTTTTTTGCATGAAGATCATGTTAAGCCAATGCATTATATGTAACTAGTTTTATTTGCATTGCAATGCGATGCTTTAGGGACATATGAAAATTGTATTTCATTCAAATGGCTATATTTAGCATCAAATTAAAAATATTTATAGTAATTAGTAATAACAATTTATCTGATTGTATGTTTTGTAAAATAACTTGACTTGAAGTTCTAAAAGTAATCATGTACGTTGTTGATTGTACATTTCTAATCCAATTTAGTAGTAATTGTTAATCGATTATATTTTTCTGCTAATTAAGTCACATAATAAATGATTTCAAATTTTTAATCACATAATAAGTTAAGGGTAATTAAGGTTAACATCAATTCATAATTTTTAAAATTTTCAATTAAGGGTTAAGAGTCTTTTTCAGAGGGGACACCATCTTCCTCCTTCCCTTATTAATAGAGATTTAAATATCATATTTTACATTAATAATTATAAAAATTGATATCATTATAAGATCATTAAGTACGAATCAAAGAATTTATTTTAATATATTTTTTCTTTATTTATAACTTTAGGTATCATTTTATATCTCAGTGAATGAACGGAGAGAAATGATATTATATATAACAAAAAAAATAATAAGTTCACTGGTGAGTAGAGTGGTTTTTGAAATAATTTATTTAAGGATTTTCCTCATATTACCCATTGGAGTTTCTGCGTATTAGCTCATAATACCCATGAGTTTTTCGGACGCTTCGATAATAACCCCTGAACTCACTCCAGTAAGCTTCATATATGCCACTTATTGAGGACGGAAAAGCATAACCTCCGTTAAGTTTAATAAGATATTTTACTTATTTGCCTTCCTTCATGCCTCAATGTAGTTAATTATGAGTATCTTCGAACAATGCCACATCTGTTACCTGTTGCAAACTGCACTCTAGCTCCACCCATATCTCAATCTTCAAATCTATCATCACCTCACAAACTCATCTATTAATCATCCATTAATTGACACCCCATTTTTCATTCATTTCTATTAATAACCTAAATCATCACCTATTGTACTATACTACTGCTACCAAGCCAGTATAGATAATAGAGATCAGAGTTGCAATTCTTCTCAAAAGATAGTAACATGGAATCAATAGACTCAATTCAGCATTTCTGATCAAACCAAGCACTCCAAGACAAAGAGCTTCGACCCATCGAACATAGAGGATCCTGATGAAGCTGTTCGAAAAGAGCATACAATTAGGGCAGCAATGGAGTTAGGGAGACCTTAGAGTACAACAGAGAGAAGAAAGTTGCAGAAGAGTTACATGGAGAAAGCAAGGAGCAGCTCAACATCTGCCATTTCAAAAGGCAGACCAAATTACTACGAATATATCGAAGTTCGAACACCATTTGCCGCCCTTGTCAATGCAAAAACCCGATTCAAACACCACCGCCGTTACCGCAACATCTATTGAACCACCGCGACCACAAATCGCAAACACCCTCAACCGCCATATCAGCTACCTGTCTGAAATTGGTGGTCAATTTTACGGATTTAATTTGGGAAATCGAAATTCCTATTTTCTCTTAACTGATTCCACATCACACTCTCAAAACTCCACTTTAAATCTCTTAAAAACCACTCACAAAAATTGATCAAAATTCCAAATTAGTTCACATCACACAATCTCTATTAAAATTGCGAAATTTTAATTCGAAAAATGCGTTTATTGCGTAGTATATGGTATTGATTTTTGGGGGCAAAGTGAAGCTCGATCAGAGCCGGGCCCAGGCGCACTGTGCAAAGCATGACCCAACAGCACAGGGCCCATTTTTTATGGGGGCCCCAAAATTATAAAAGTTTGTATAAAAGAAAAAATGTGCAACAAATAATGCATGTACTTAATATTAGTTCAATGGTTTAAAAAGGACCATTCTATTCTTCTAGGGTCTAGTGTTCAAACCCTAATGCAATCATTTTGCTTTTTTTTTCCCTTCACTTTGATATCATTCCCCTCAATTTTAGTTCTTTTTCTTTTATAAACTAAAAATAAAATGAAATGTTTTACACAAAGAAAAATTATAATAACACTATTCTTAAAAGGGAAAAAAATAAAGGGTATTTTCTATTATGATAGCCAATCAATTTTTACGATTATAATATGTAGCCATGTGTTTTAATATATATCTATTGTAGACCACCAATTTACATGAGTTATTAAATAAAGTTCATTTACATTAATTCTCCCTAAAAAGCCTATGGATTACTAATTACCCTTTATCAAACAAAATATAATAATTAAAAATTCCAAATCAAAAACATTCTTAATCTAACTTGCATCCCTTCTACTCAACTTCCACCTTTCGCCTCTCCTTGGCACCTCCATCCCCTCCCCCTGCCACCCTACCACCCTTACCAACGCCAGTACGAACACCATACCGCACCACCTACAACAACCCTACGAGCCACAACGCAACCATTCCCATCTCGCTCCGACCGAATTCGCGTGCATTCCCCACGAAGCACCACGCACAACTCAGTCCCTTATCTCCATGATTTGGTGCATATCAACAACGGACGCAACCCCCTTCTCCCCCAACACAGTCGTATGCACCATCGCCACCATGCAAATCTATCGCACATCAACCAACAACCACTAGCACGCCCAACGACCTCAACCCACGACAACCACCATTTAGTCGTACCTCTTCACGCGCCCTAGACACACCACCACCCTTCTTCGCGCGCCACGAGATCACGACGCAACGCCACACCTGCCACCACGTACCGTTAATCAACTTCAAAACAATCAAAATCCCGAATTAAATCTTCAGAACATTTCAAAAAAAAAAAAACAAATTTGGGAATTCAAATTTGGAAATTTGAAATTTGACAATTGGGACTTCAAAATTGAGATTTTGAATTGAAAAGGCGAATTAAGTTTTTTAGGGTTTTTAGGGTCGGAAATCTTAGGGAAATTATCTTGGGGTTTTTAGGTTTGTGTGTGGCGTTGTGCGGCTAGTGGTGGCGCAATGGGCGGTGGTGCTGGTGGGTTCAAGCGTGGAGGAGGTGCAGAGGAGGGCGGTGGCCCGGTGGCAGGAGACGGCGGTGGCTTTGTCATTGATGATGTTGTTGATGATTGAATGTTTGGAAGAGAGAGGGGTATATGAATGGAATTACTTAGATTAGATTGTTTTTAATTTTTAAATAGATTTAATAGTTAAATACAACTAGTTTTTAGTAAAAATTAGAGTAAATTGGTTATGGGCTGAATTAAATATTGCAAAATTGATGCTATAACTTAGAATTAAAAAAACACGAGGCTAACCATATAGAATTCGTAAAAAATGATGGCTACCATATAGAAAACCCAAAATAAAATTTGGTAAAATAAATATCATATTACAGGCCCCCGATTTGTTAGGACGGGCCTGGCTCGAATTGGGGTATTTGATTTAGAATTCTGGGGTTTTCGATTCAAATTGGTATGTTTTTGGGTAAAATTGTTGTAGCATGTAGTTTGATGTGGTTGTGAACAATGGAGAAAGAATGATGCAGATGCAATGGGCCATAATGGAGGTGTGAAAGAATAAGAGTAGTGGAGAAGAGGGCAAATAAGTCAAAAAAATGTAAAATTTACACCGTTAGGTTTTCCACCTCATTAAGGACATTTGAGCTAATATTGCATACTTCAAGTATATGAGCCGTTTTTGAAAAACTTGGGGTATATGAGGCTAATTCGCAAAATCTCAGCGGGTAATTGAGGAAAAAATCCCTAGTGATTAAAAAAATTGAATTCTTTAAATATAAATGAACTTGAAAATTAATGTTTTCAAAACATGTCTCTAATTAGGGGTTTGTTATGGTTTTATTTCACGGCTTTTTTTTGCAGTTTTTTTGATTGGGAAAAAAGGACGAGGGTTTTTAGATCCCCAAACAATATTTGGGGGAAATATGATTTATCAAATTAAATCGAGCAAAACTAAAAAAAAGAAAATTCACGTTGTCAATGTATTTAAAAAGAGTGTATTTATGATTTGAGGATGTTTTTTTTTTTTTATTAAAATTTATAAGTTACGAATATACTCAAAATATTAAACGTAGCACTGTGTATTTTTTCAAAGTATTTCTCAACAAAATAGGGAAAATTGTGTGAATTGTTTTGTAGTTCTATGTGTGTATGTTAGAGATATCACGTAGTAATTGCAAAAATCTTTTTTGTTATTTTATATTTGATGTACAATGAATCAGGATTTTTCATATTTTCAAAATTAAATAATTAGGGAAAGTTGTGGAAACTCCCTCCGTTAAACGTGTTTATTTGCAAACAATTTGAATTATTCTAATGGTTACAAACCTTGTATCCATCATTGATACTATTTTTTTTTTTTGGTAAAATGACATGCATTTTTGGTTGTATTTATAGCAAATTCTCTTTTTAGTAAAATGACTTTATTCAGGATTTATCTTTTGACATGTGTTGTATAATAATCGGAAGAACTCAATCTCCATTCATCTATTTTCTTAATCTTTCAATTATAGTATTGTGAATTTGTGATGCCCATTTATTAGTTCAAGGATATACCTTAGGGACGACACATGCTCAAACATGATTTAACCACATGAACTTGGACACAAATGTCACATCAATTTTTWAAAAAATTTAAATTCATAATCGTAATTTTTCTAAAGAAATAAAAACAAGTTTTGATAATTATCTCAAGAGTTAGGTCATAAARATCGYCAAAAAAGGATAATTTTGTAATTTTACTGATACACGAGGAYCTTCTCTAACTACATACCTAAGGGTATAATTTTTAGAATTTCTCGTCACAAATGGACTATTATTAACCACAAAATTTAAGTACTTTAGGATTAAGTAAGGAGTTTAGGACAATAAACTTTGTAGTTTGTTTCTAGCAATAAAGAGACAAGCACCAAAACTGTCCAACATAAGAACAGTCAATCCCTGATATTTGACTAGAAGTCATAATCTTTTCCAACATTAAAGGATTGACCAAGTTTTTTTTTTTTTTTTTTTTTTTTTTTGGGAAAAAAAAGGGGAAAGTACTTCCAAAACATTAACTTCACTACATCCTTAAGACCTCAGCTTCCCCCCTTTACCAACTCCTATATAAAGCCACAGGCCAAGAGCATCTCCTGCAATATCGAAAATTGCCTGAATCTTCATCTTAATATCGATTGAAAATATATAAAATATTGACWTGCTGATCATCTTGACCTGCCTCTTCTGTGCCATCATTTGTGTAGTCGGCCTCATGGCAGTCACTCGCTGCGTGTGTGATTGCCACCAGCATCCTGTAGAGCCACCCACCAATGAAGAAGTAGCTTCGAATAGAATCTTCAAAATGAAGATTGTTAATTCAAGACCAAAAAGGGATCTTCAGATCTGATAGTCTAACTCCCACTGTTGTTACAAAAGATAATGATACAGCAGCAGAGTGTGTGATATGTTTGCATGAGTTTAGGGATGGAGAGGAGGTCAGGGAATTTCCAGCATGCAGCCATATTTTTCWCATTGGATGTATTGACAAATGGTTGCTTGGTTCCCACTCCTTCAGTTGCCCTTCATGCCGTCAGGCACTGGCTATTGTCAACCAGTGTCGGACATGTAGGACTGATATTTCTGTGAATTCTCGACAGCAAGAAGCTGATTTCTTACCTTAAGAAGTTAGCATTTACTCTGTAACTCTTTAATAGTGTAATATACTAATATATGCTTTGTGCGAGATCCAAAATGTTACTGTAGTGGGAAAGGCAAAATCTTACTTGGTACTATTTATATATCATTATGTAGACAATACAATGTAAAGATGTACAAGAGGTGCTTCTAGTATTCAAGAATTTTCTTCCCTTTTGGTGATCCTATTCTCTAAGTTGTTCTAACCAACTCTTAAAGCATCGTATATCAAGTAGACTAAATTACAAGCATAGCAATCAAAATTAAAGGCAACTGCACCAAATAATACCTGTGTACATGGGCAGTAATCTGTTAACTCCGCCTCTTTAAGTGTCAAACTGAGCTGGGGTTGCCAGACCCCAATAAAGCATCTTCTTGCCTAATTTTTTCCTCAGTAGGCAGCACATTCATTTCATTCTCCCTGTGATTATCATCAACCCTACCCATTAAGTTTGCTTGAGTTGATTCCTCATCACCTTCACAGTCAAGCACATGAAGTTCAACATATGGTGGTGGACCAGAGTGTCCGGTTGTCATGAAGCGATGCAGGGTGGGACGACCGGATGAGTATCGTCTTGAAGATTTATTTGATCTCTTCGAGCTTCCTCCCATAGTTTGGGTACTAAGAGAATTCTCCGTATTATCCTCTTGCTTCCTCTTACTTGCCATGTGCCAATTCTCGAGCGCTATGGATGTTTGCTCAACAAAGACAGCCTGCTTCATGTGTGATCCCATCTGTTGTAGTTTTCAACAAGTTAAATTAAAAGTACAAGCCTCCAATCTTTTTGAAGACTGGAATGATGGTTAAAATAATTTGGTATGGAATGGAGGGTTACAAAAGTAGAGCAAATTGAATGTACTTATTGCATGGTTTACTAGTAGATAAAGAGAAAGTCATGAGCTGAAATACTTTACCTGGGTCACAAGAGCATATAGTGGAAGAGTGCTGTAACTGCAAAGAATCATAGCACCAATCCTACAATCCCAAATCGTACTCCGTTAATCCAAAGCTAGGAGATAATGTAACACTCTAACACAAAGGCAATTGGCTATAATATCTTCYGATCTTTTACAAAATTGCCTAGAAGAAAAGTTACCCGACAAGAAATACATTGAGAACTCACCCAATAGCTATTTTAATAAGCACAAAGATATGTTTGTCATGGAAACAAGAATTCAATCCAAATTCATACTGCAACAACACAAACATCCTTTCTGTTAACCACCCTTCAAATTAATGCTGCTGATGTAAAGTAGCAAATCAGTAATTCAAAGAAAATTACCAATATCCACAAGAAATATGTTATCTGGAATGCGTTCTGCAT
>SNQN01005001.1:9437-29355 GCA_008642245.1 Bassia scoparia | reverse complement strand
GATAGATACTTGCAACAAATTCACACTTCAAAATTCACTTGTAACACAGTGAAGGAACATACAGTACAACAATGTATACTCTCAGACTTCAAAAGGGAAAAACACTTAAATCGTAATAATATTATTGATTTTCATTATATTGGGTAGTTTGGCTAGCTCAAATGATAATATAGTTCTGAGGAGACAATCATATAATTTGATAAATGGTGGACTAAACCGTCACACATAATCCATCATAATTGACACATTCTCCAAAAAACGTATATCAAGTTGCATTTGATTAATGCGACAGTCATTACTTCCTTAGAATCTGACAGTGTTATTATCTGAAGACTTTGACGATACCTCATCGTTATCTTCCTTCGTTACTTCCTTTAAAACCAAAAAAAGAAAGCGCTATATAAAGAACCTAATATATCCAACTATTCGCACAACACTGAGACGCCCAATAAAACTAGACAATCAGCGTTATAAGAACATTCTGGCGTGCTCTGCTCAGTATTAGACATACCTCACCCCCTTCATTACAATGTGTGTTCAGTTGCTCCATTAGATTGTCCTACGATATCCCCATGGGACGGCTTGTCCGAGGTCGATCTCATCTACACTTGAAACTCCTCATTGTTTTCAATCAATAGGTTTTCTCACTTTTAAATATATCATAGTGTATGCTCAGATTGATGGATCAAGATAAGATGCAGACTGTAGTAAAAGGGATTAAACAATGAACTGGGATTACTGAGCTATTACAAGACTTTATACATCAATCTTAAGTAAAAAAGTATTGGATGAATTGAATTGAAACGATTAAAAACTGGAAATGATTTAATAGAAGAAGATTCATTTTAGTACAACTGTGAAGAGATATTATTGACTAATGACAAATTGAGACAAATAATTGACAAGTGATACTTGCTTGATGCAGTTTAATTCCTTTAGTATATCAGAGGGTAATTGCGTTTCTTTTGCACTTTTCCAAACGGGAAATAATTCTTCAATTGAATGGATTAAGCTATTTAAGCATATACAAGGACAAAATTTCTCTTACGCATTACCATCAAGGCAGTGGTAAGAAGGTACATGATTAGCCATATAAGTGTGATGTGGTTTAGCTTAATTTCTAATTCCGAGTTTAGCTGTCTCAACTACAATAGAAGTTTCAACCTTATATCCCATGTCTATGTGTAACACTATGTTTTAGTTAAATTTTTTATGGGTGAATTTACTCGTTTTGGAATATATGCCTTAGGCTATTGGTGGAATCCAGGAGAGTTTGGAGTTGAAAAACCGTATTCACATTTCCTCAAACACTTCACGCTCAAAATCACCTCTGGTCGAAGGTCGATTGTGGTCCGTTCTTGCTGAAATTTTGACAACACTGGCTTTTGGGGACATCTGTGAGCTTTTCTCTGGATGGTATATGATTTACTGTGTACTGATATGTGAGTATATCGCTGCATCCTGTACCGAGCTATATTTCTCAGTATACTGTATCGTTTTTCTCCTTCGTTGGACGCTCTTTAATTGATTATGATTCTGTTGTGTTAATCATAAATACCACTTGAGACTTGGAATTGGGTCTGTAACAATCTTTGCAATCATAAATTACAGCTTGGGGGACTACCCTATCGTCTGGTGGTTTACCAAAACTTCACATCGCAATAGATTTCCACGTAAATCGTGTGTCATTCTTGATACTAATTGTTGGTTCAAACTTGAGGATCATGTTTATGCAGCCATGTGCGTGGCATGACAAATGCCCCATCTAAGGGCGTAGCTCACATACCAAAGACAATTATTATGGGATATGTAAATAAAAATCAAAGATATGATCAACAATCATACGAAGATTGATAAAAAACAAACCTACGGATCGATGATGATATGAATTAAGGATATGATTAAAATCACACTAGATTGAACAAAAAAAAACTGGCCCCTTTATATCAACATGTAATAAATAATTCAAAGGACATGACAAATCAATACTACTGAGATTGGCTAAAATGAACCTAGGGATTAATGATGAAATGAATTAAGGATAGGAACATTTGGTCAACAACTACCGCACTTTTGTCAAACTTTGATAAACAACTACCACAATATTTTTTTTTTTTTAAAACACTACCACTTTCTTTAACAGAATGTTGTTCAACCACTGACGTCCATGATAGGTTTTCCCTGAGCACCAAACCACCAAATCTTTTATGGCCCACATATAATCTGTTTTCAGCTCAAAAATCTTCCTCAGAAAACATGAAAATGGCCACGTATGCCCTCCTTTTTATTCTTTTTATTCTGTTTTCTTATTTTTATTCTTCTTTCTATTCATTCTTTCTTCTCCTTATCTGCTGCGATTGCCATACTGCCCCCTCTCTCATGAAATGGGTGATTGAAATCCCCAAATTCCTCGCTAGTCAATGCTAATCACCAATCATGCGAATTCGACCCAAGAACGAGCAAGCGCACGCGATGAAATTGAACCGTACAACTGCTACTCCGCATTCACAGGAACCCACGACTCCCGTGAAGACCCTGCGGAGAGCTCGTCCTCGAGCTTGGACATGCGAGTTGAACGACTGACTTCGCGCGATAAAAAGAAGTTAGGGTTTTCCTGATCTTCAATCGGAGAAAGGTCGAGACCTCGTCCAACCGGCGGCAAGAAACTCCAAGAATCGTCACGGAGGGAAGATTCGGGGTTGAAGGGTTTTCATGGCGGAGAATGACAAGTTCAGCGGGAATTCAGGCGGAGAGATCAGAGTCAGAGAGGATCCGGCGGACGGCTGTATGCGCGGAAGCTGAACGGCGAGGGGTTTCCGACGGAGGGTGAATGAGTGAGGATGAGTGACGTTAGCAGGAGAGAGAGAATGGCAGGGTGATATGAGCAAGTGGAGCAATGAAGAAGAAAGAACAGAAGAAAGAGAAAAACAAAGAAAAGAAAAAGAAAAACAAGAAAAAAGAAATAAAAAGGAGAGGCCATTACGGTCATTTCATGTTCTTGGGACAGAGTTTCGACTGAAACAGATACTATGTGGGTCCACAATGACGCTCATTGGTGGTTTTGGTGCTCGGAAGCAACCACCATTGGTCCGAGTGGATTGACCAAAATTACTTTGTTTAAAGTGGGGTAGTTGTTTTTAAACGAAAAAAAAAGTGCGTATGCTTGTTTTCAAAGCTTTGACAAAAAGGGAGGTCAGTTGCTTGACAATTTTTCCTTAAGATATGAATAAAATCACACTATGAGTTGTAAAAAATAAGACAACGTGTGCCTAATTTTTGTCTAGCACTTGAGATGTTGTCAAATCAGACATAAGATTGGTTAAAAATGAACAAGAATATAATTAAATAATCAACGGATGTATACAAACACACAAAGACTTGGTGGATGAAGACAAGGCTATCGACAAAATGCACACTTGATTTGAAGGAAGAAAAAAACTGGACCCACCATGTAGTGTTGCAGATGTATCAATGACTCGTCATACTTGCTCTTTCTGTTGCGCTTTTGAGACTGTATTTTTGGTAGTAATTTTTGTTGGATTGATTGTTTATTGGAGATACAATACTATCGTGAGTTGTTTTGTGGACACTTGCTCAAAACTCACTATTGTTTTTTGCTAGTCTTCCGCTTCGAGCGTCCTGTACGCCCATCATAAGGATGAAAGTCTGCGGATAAAAAAAAAAAAATTCAACAAACCGGTAATCATTGTTGATTTTTTTCCACGTCTCTACCATGAGGGGTTGTTTAAATTGAGTACCAGTTGACTCGACCGGTCAATCACTAGGATCATGCAATTCATCATGCACATGTGTTATTCAAAAGCACATGGTTGAAAAGTATATACCCATGTGTCATGGTACCTCAAAAAAAACTCAAAAACACTCGCGAACATGTTTGACTATTATCTTGGACAATGTTTGTTAACTCGTTTGAAAAATGTTTATCACATCTGGAAATATTTATACGCGTTGGTATGTTATTTTTTATTATGAGTGACTTGACCTAAGTTGGCCATACTGAGATTGTTCTTATACTTACCTCTTATGGTACCATCACTAGTACATGTGTTTGTTATATTGGTGAAGTGGTCGAATTCACAATTTCAATGGAGTTATCCATTAACAAAGTAGCCCTTTGACGTACGAATTTATGCTCGTTTGTTTGGAAGAAAACATCAATGGAAAACATCAACCATTACTGACAAAATGAAGGGAAAATTGTTTTTCTTTTATATGAAATTGAACCATGATTATCCCTTAGAATAAGAAAATAGTACCTATCAAATTTTCTTTTTATTTGTTGATTTTGCCAAGGGAAAATTAAAAAAAAAAATCATTATTCTGTTCGGTAATATTTGTTCGTCCAAAACAAACACGAAGCCTTAATAAAAATCTGTTAGAGACCATCCATGTCAGTTGACTGATTTTCCCAGAGTAATATATGTTCCTAGTGATTTCATCACTCTAGTCCGTGAAATATGTTCAATATGACGTCCACTGATAAAAAAAGCTGAATAAAACTTACAGTATATAGCTTAATAATTACTCCTAGTTATGTTTAGCGAAAGTTAAAACAAGCGTTTTTGGGCGTAGACAAAGATTACATTATAAAGTAGAAATATTAAATTGAAATATATCATTAATCTAAACTAATTGACGCGTGATAGGCCCGGTCGTCAAGGCTACAAAGATTAAATATCCTTATCATCGGTCATAGCTAAGTATAGGGCAAGAAAGGTCGAAACCCACGGGAAAAACGTGTTAAGCACCAATCATGTTATCAGGGCGACCAGCCTAGCCATGACAAGTTTATGAGTGTGGTCACAACACTATTAACATGAGCAACATAAACAATTAAGGACTAGCGATTCGGTTCCCCACACACTAACACACATGTAAACAACCAAACGCAAGCATGAGGCATTTCATATCTTATTTTTCCTTCCTTTATTTTTCTTTTTTTTTTTAATTATTACGGATCAACCGACAAGGGGAGACTTTCAACAGGTCCTAAGAACCACTCTCTCAAGCTAGCTAGGAGACCTAAGCTACAATCTAAGACGCTATTCTTATGCCTCCTGTCCAATAACTCGGTTAAGCCACAAAAGTCGCGCGAAACTAGTCAAACGCATCCCTAGATCCGGCCCCTATTCTTAATGGCTTTCTTTCAATCTAACAGTAGCATAGGGAGGGTTACCTAAGAGTTCTTCTCGTTCCTTCGTTCCGAAAGGACCCTACGTAAAAACTTCATCGAGTAGCTGAAGCCCAACAGTATCACCTTACTATTGCAAGAATTAGTTCCTCTTAGTGTCTTGGGTGGGCACAATATTGCATCGCAACCAGATACACTGGAAGCCCCACTGCAAACCGCTTTGTGCTTCTGTAATCGTCCTTATTTAGTCTTAGTGGAAACAATACCCTCTATAAGCAAAAGGCAATCTTTTGGGTTACAGATAATAGTAAACATCACGTTGCTTCAATTGCGAGGGAAATCTCTCCTTCCTACTTGTAATGCTAGAATTCTTTCTTCACATTTGGAGGAAATATTATCATAAGGTGGAAATTGTTTCACCTCAATATCTACATTCTTACTCCGTAATATTTTACTACAAAACCCCAAAAAAGATGAAAAAATGGAAGTAACAACAAATAATTTCTAAATAAACAAAAACACTTAGACCACTAACCAATGTGCTCGAAAATAATAAAAAATTGAAAATTGTCTATTTAGTGGAAGCTATAATATTTTACTTCTCTATTTAATCCTGACAACTTTGGTGTTGGGTACGCTTTTTAAGGAATAATTTATATTGCTATAAAATGGAGGCAAATTAGGTAAATAATTTTAACTACAAAAAGAATCAAGGTTAAGTACTAATTTTAAAAATTATTTTTAACTAATTTGCTCGTTTATACTCTGAAATCTCTCCTTAGGAAAGCGTTCCCAAATCAAAGATTGCAATAAATTGCTTACGGAGGAAAAGTATTACAACTTTACAGGTTACGAAGCTTACAAAAATTGGAGTCAAGCATCCTCTCCATTGTCTTAGAGGAGAATGGAACTGGTCATTTCCTAAATCAATGGATTGATAATAATGTAGGAAAGATGGAAATGAAGGAGAAATTTATATTTTTTTTATTTAAATGTTAAATTAGGTGTTCAAATATCTCATGGATAGAAATGGATGGAAAGAATGGAGAGAGGTCCTAACTCCAAAAATTGGGAAATAGATATCGAAATGACAACATTGTTACCTATTTAAAAAAAATTGTTCCCGTTAAAATTAAAATAAAAAAAAATAAAGATATCAGTTAGAACAAAGAATACACATACACTGTATCTCCTTATATAAGATATATAGTTAATCAGTTGTCATATCAAAGCACTGACTATTCTTTTGTTAGTATTATCTAGAGTGCATTATGGAGTTGTAGCATATTAGGTGGGTTTGGTTACGTTCATGTATTCGGGCGTGCTGTTTTGCCTTTGAGTGTAAGCATAAAACCGTTGCATCACGCCTTCGGCTGTGAACATCCAGCTATTATAGGCCACCGTGCATCGTAGATCATTGCGCAGTACGTTACCCTTCGCTGCTCGCCACCAGACAGCTTTCTATCAGCTATAAATAACTCAAGTCAGCTGCTGCAGTTCAGACCGTCTACTAGCCAATTTCACAATCAAACGAACGGCGGTGTGAGCTTCTGAATCTTCTCCAAAGCACAAAACAAGCTTACCAATATTTCAGGCCATATTCCGTCTGAGGATTCATAAGATGAGCTGGCTATATTCATTCTTGAAAGTGTATGTTTTATGATTTATTATAACTTTTGATTTAGACCTTAATTCGAGAGAATCATAATTACTTAATATATTATCAGCGTTGTGTAGTTTTGTAATTTTTGATTTCAACTAAAGGTTTAGGGTTTCGACAGTGTATTGTATGAGATTATAGATTTTCAGAAATAGAGGGTTATAAGGTTTTGAAACTTGAAGATTGTGAACCTTGTAGGGTTTAGGGTCGAATTATAATCAGATTTAATAAGGGTTTCGTTGAGAGCCCTCGAATCTTGAAGTGTGAGATTTGCCGTTTGTAATTGTAGCTCATGAATTAGATTAATTGTGTTTGATTATTTATAGAGAGATACCATAGTCTTAACCTTAGAAGTTTAAGCGGAACTATAAATCCTATAAGATTCTAGAACGATTGGTTATAGTTATCTCTCTTGTTAAATTGCTCCCATGCATACCAGAGTGTGTTCTTCTAAATAATTCCAACACATAATCATATTCAGTTATTCTAAATTAATCCCAAACTCACACTTCAAATTATAGTCCATGTATATCCCCAAAAACCTATAATCAAAAGCACCCGTAAACAAAGAGGTAACGTATTCGTTACTCTTCCAATTTTCTCAAATATACACTTATTTTTATCCCTTGAGTTCTCGTATGAAATGTATTATCTTAGAAAAGTTAAATAAAGTATAGACTCAAGAATGCTCAATTTTGGAGTTGATGTGCTTAAGTAAGTATACCCATTCCAAGAATAGACTGGCTGCCTGTTCTTAGTCTGCTGCTTTTAGTTATTACAAAGCTGTCTGGTCCGCACCAAATTCAGCCCCAAAACCTTGCACAACCACCGCCAATCTCTTCCCCAAAAAAACCACCCGACCCCGACACCCTCAAACTACATAACCCAAACACCCAAAATCTCCAAGCATAGCAGTGCTTGAAAGGACAACTCATAACTATAATTTTTAAGGATAATATGGATTATTGTTCCTTCCGTAGTATCTTTTCTAGTTTTAATTCCATCACAACATCAGAATTTTAACCTTTTATTTCTTCCACACTTTTCCTAGAGCAGACCCCAAAATTCTGAATGTTTTAGATACGTTATTTTTTTAAACGTAAAATGATAAAAGATGATGGCATTGCGGTAAGATCAGTAGTAAGTGGGCAATATGATCTTATCTTCAAGTCTGTACCTGTGGCTTTGGTTGATAAACAATTAAAAAATCACGCTAATTTGATCATATATGTTTATGTAGCTCTAGCTTATATGTGTAACTCTATATACTTGTTTGCTTTCAATATAAAAATCAATTGATGTTTAGTTGCTCTTCAATCAAGGATGAAGGTTGCAGAAACACACTGTATTGATTAACCTGGTTTATTTATGCATTTTGACTGTCTGCAAAATTCATGATGTGAGTATTGTCAAATGATCCTCTGTTCTATACTTACACTGACTTGGTTCAGGCAACATCTAAACGAAGGATCAAGTAAGAGTCTGAATTGAATACATTAATCATTATTTCAGGCACAAAATCTAATCGCTAATTGTTTTTTTTCCCTATGACGTTTTTTTCCTATTAATACTTAATATGGCGTTGCCTTCTTATTTTGTACTTTGTTATGCATTTTTCCTTCTTTTTAAATGTTACTAGGCTTATATTGGAAAGAGTTTGAATTACCTATTACTATACACTGATTGCTCTGCAATTGTTTTGGATTTGATTGAACTATTTATACTAGTTTGTTATGAATCCAACCACATTTTGTTTTCTCCTACTAATTAAGGTCAAACACTTCTGTAATTAATTTGAAAAGTTTCTCGTTTTAGTTCAAAGAAAATTTATTTGCATTTTCAGATTTGCAGCTCGTAATGAATTATTTTGCAATCCACCAATCCTTTTATACAAAAAATCAAGATTAAATCATATATATAACCAAGATATGTAAAACTACAACTTGCAATTTACTTTCAATGATTACAAACAATGTATATTAGTAAAAACTAGCTGTCCATTTTATTTTGCGTTAATTTCTAGTTTAATCAATCATTTTCCATTTTGATGATTTATAGACTTATCTTTGTGATTTTCCTAGTTGATTTGTTTGACAATCTATCAGATTTGTGTAATAATCTCCCCAGCTATAGTTATACACAATTAAAAATATAAAATTAGATTGGCACTTCTGTGTAAAAAGTTTGCGCAAGCATCTTATATGCCCAAGTATGCACTTATATTATAGATTAGTAGGAATTTAGGAATTGAAATATGTCAGTGAATAATACTATAATATTGCTATTATTTGAATTTCTTTTGTGTCATTTTATGTGTTTACGACACACTGTGCCTTTTGCTACATGGCATACATTATGCTGGCTCTCCTTGCAGCTAAACTAGCATCACTGCAGTGTCATGTTTAATGGAGCCTCTGATAAGCAGTGGAACTTACCATATGTATTGTAGAAAAATGTCTTGAATTGTAGCAAATAATTTGGCTTATGTTAAGGTTGTAATTTTACTGGTTAATTATATAACATGATGGTTTATTTATCTTGCAGAATGATTTATGGACTGATTATAGGATACACTTGGATGTTAGCCTAGAATTGGGCTCGCATTCAACATCCGACTGTTCCATTGCTTGAATGCTGCCTGTCAAATGGCTTCCGCGATGTATTGCATTGATATCTGTTTATATTGTTTTATATTGTTCTACTGTTCTACTGCCCAAGTTGAAGGAAAGGCGTATGCATGCTCGTGGATAGGTATAATTATCATAGTAATATTTAATTTTGTATAGGATCTGTGTATTAGATTGTGTCTTAAAAAGTGTAATAAGAATAAGTCATTTAATCATATATAATTATAAAATGCTATCTTTCTGTATTAAATAAATCTCCTTTCATTTTCTCAAAAAAAAACAATCTTAGAACTGCATAATGCAGAAGTTCTTTTGCAACCAATATTTGTATGTCGTGTCTCTCCACCTTAAATTGGGTAGATTGAGGAGCAAGAAATTTATGTATGAGGTACTTAAGGTTGCACTCGAAACATAGTGGTTAAATAGCAATATAACTGGTGTGTTCAAAAGAATAGTGCAAGTTGGCAACTATAACTTTGCATATAACAATTGAGGGTTGCTCTCTAATTTGTAGTATGTAACCAGTACCATAACTTGTACTTTCATAATATAGCGAGCGGGAATATAGGGACAACTATATATAGTCTACTCGATACTTATAGGTTGCCTCTAGTAAAATACAGTGATTTTATAAGTCAGCACCATGACCTTGTTGCGCCCTCAAAAAGGTGGATTAGGGCAACCCTACAATTAGCGATGGAGTGAATATAGGCAACGTAAAAAATTGTTTCTAATTATCATTATGATCAACAACATGATATCTTTAGATGCAATTGACAATACTTGACCTCTATATGTTAAATTTTCTAGTTAGTGATTGTGATCGATTGTTTGGGGGAAAGTCCTCAGTGAGCAATTGCTATGTGAGTGTGAAAATTGTGAGAGGAGTAGAGACAGAGAAGAGGAAAGTGAAAAGGGACGAACCAAGAAGAAGAAAGAAAATAAAAGGAACGAAGGCACACGTTGATCTGTCAAAAATGTCTGCATAAGCCCGTTGTACAAGTTACACAAGATAAATATCCGTACTCCCGATGATTCACTTACTATAGTAGGGCGAAGAAGAGGGTCAACCCACGGAAAAACATGTTAAGCACCGGATCAGTTATCAGAGGCGACAAAACTAACGCATGAACAAAGTAAGCACTAGTCGTGTCCACAAAAACTATTAAAATCAGCGAAAACAAACATAAAGGCCACTAGGATCGGGTTCAACCAACACATAACACACATTACAACAAAACCGCACAGCAAAGTATCTAAGACACGGCTATCAAAGCAGAACAAGGAGGAGACTTCAAATGGCTCCTAAAACCACATTCTCAAGCTCTAGGTAGGGAGAACCTCTCACTTAACATCCCAGAGCCTCATTCTCATGCTTTGGTCACAAAGCTCGTCATTTAAGCACAAAAGTCGCGAAAGCTATAACATACCATAGAATCCGCCTAGCCCCCTATTTCTCACTGGTTCTCTTCATCTAAGTAGCTAAGAGGAGTTCACCTAAGAGTTCAACCTCGTTCCTCGTCCAAAGTCTCCTATGTTGAAAACGTATCAATGGTTAGCCTAACATTGATAATTCAGCAATTATTGCACCTCCTAACCAGCACAAGGTCCATGGCAAAAAATCAAGGCGTAAACCTCAAGACAAGTAACTGGATAAGTGCACATTGAGAGATTGAAGCAGCCGTTTCAATCCTCATACCCTAGGCAAGGTAAACGTTACTCACACAAGCTTAAAAAAAACATCTAACTACATCCCATATCTTAGACAAGCGTAGAAAAAAGATCCATAAATAAATAGTTATATAAAACAATAATAATCTCATTAAAAACTCAAAAAAATTGCAATTCATGACAAATAGCTTAACCAAAAGTGAAATTAAAAGTGCAAGAGATAGAGAATAGTACTAGAACTTGAAAAAGATTATTATTAAATTTTGGTTGCAAGAATTCCAAGGTTAAAGCTAGCAAAGATAGGGCTCATCGTTCAAAACTTGAAATTATCGGTCCGAATTTTCCGATATCCAAATTTTCTGGAAATCTGTTTTTCGATCCCGATTCCGCGTCCGAAGTAAATCCGATATCCGAATTCGAAAACTATTCTTCAAAAAAGATCGAATCGAAAAACCGATACACCGAATTTTGGTTTTGGAAGAATTTAAAACACACATGCTAGATGTGCTAATTAACTTGCATCCAATTCATTATTTAACAAAAATAAAATAAAAACCTTAATATATACAAGGCCATGGATTTAAAAACTGCAATTTATGTGTCGAGAAAAACATATAATAAAGGATAAAGGTGCTTAGGACAACATGTATACATTCAGTGAGCTTCTTGAACAGAAATGAAATAGGGTTCAACTTGTAAACATCATGCCTCTCTCCCGGGGGCACCCTTTCACTCTGAATCAGTATGTGCCCCGAAAACATCTGTGTCATAATATATTTTTGGCTTGATTTTATGATATACAGTTAATTAACTTCTTAATCTTGTCTGAATTAAAGTATTATTTATCATTCTTAAATCTAGTTTAGAATTAAGTATTATTTTCATGATACACATGAGTATGCAACACGAAGACGTGTATGTTGGCCACGTTTGCTCATAGATTATTTGTGCATTATTCTATGTATTTTATGAACTTGATGATAAAACAAAAACAATTTATACAAATAATACAAAATATATTTATTACAAATAATATCAAGCATCAATTAAAATTCAAAGATAATAATTGAATAACAATGGGGTGTGACTGTCACGGCGGCCCAGCGTTGCTGATCATGCAACGATGATGAACAGAGATAACCGGCAGAGGCGAGCACTCGAGCAGGCAGCGTTAGCAGCGTTGTGAGTGGGATAGATGTTTAGGTTTTTTATATAGTTTGTTAAAATCAGAATGTTTGTAAATGAATAAAATGAGAAAAAAAAAATGATAGATGATAAAATTGAATTTGGTTTTGTTTTAAAAATTCAAGGGATGTTTGTAAAAAATACTAAATGATAAGCCCAAACCCTTAGAATAAAATTCATAAGAGATAGTTTGATAATGATGAAGCCCAAACTTTAGACTAAAATGAATTGGGCTTTAAAGAATCAACAAGACCAACTGTCCCGAATATTATTTAGTGAATTTACTAATAAATCGAGAAATCCGGATATCTGATTCGATAATTATTCCGGATTTGGTCCGGGTTTTCGAATATAAAAAACCGGATTACCCGGTCCGATTTTTCTGAATTTTAAAAAACCGGATCGGAAAGTCCAGAATTTTCGGAATAATAAAACCGTTATATCTATCGAATCAGAAATTTCTGCACAGCCCTACTTCAAAGTGCAAAGGAAATTTGTGAGAAGAATGATTGAATAGTAATGAAGAACTTGAAAAGGCTACTTGCTTAAAACTTGAAGAAGAGAAAATAAAAGCAAAAGTTGTATTTCATAAGAATGAAATGATGGCGTGGTCCAAAGTCCCAACAAAGTGGAAAAAAGGCCCAGCCAAAACCAAGAAGAAAGAAAATTTAAAAACAAAAGCAAAAAATAAAAAGCCAGAGAAAGCAATCCGGAGCAGAGTAGCGCACCGCTACTGGAGCTACTGGATGCGATCAGGAAAAGGGAAACGGCCATAACTTCTTCGTTATACAGTCGGAATCAGGCATATGACCAGTCGTTTCGAAAGCTATCGAGAGCGTATTCACCGCCCAGTAGACATCACATCAACAATATAAGTGTTGCTGAAAGTTATGCTCAATTGAAGTTTCCTACACATCTAAAGTTGCCCCAAACGGCGTCCAAAATTCACCAAAGGTGACACGAATCATAAATCCCGAGCCTCGAACAAAAAAAATCCAAAGTGTGTGTCAAAACCAAGCTTAATTAACAATGCTCATTCAAATGAGTGCTTGTAAAACCGATCAAACAGGAAGATAAAGAGTGGCAAAAAAACACTAAAAGCGGCGTATTAGAGGGTTAGAGAAATACAATGAGGAAAAAGACTCAAAACAAAGACAACTGAACTCAACACTACGAAAATAAATAATAAAAAGCTCTAAAAACAGAGTTTATAAAATCCGTACGATCAACCGTCTTGATTTGACATAACATGCCTAACGTTTTGACAATTTTAGGCAAACATATTTGATATTTAACTAACATTTAGGAGGTTCGTTAGCAATATGTTATGTTTACGGAGAGATATCACATCCTATGATGGCTAAAAAATGCAACAATTTGAAAATAATAAAACATTTGTTACATTTTTAGTTATGAAAAAGCACGTCAACTAATAGTGTTTGACAATATAACGTAACCGATTTACAAGAAGTGCTTCTGCATCCAGGCAAAATTATTCCCGATTTAATTTGGTGCGCCCTAATTATGCCATTATTTTCTCTTAAAGTTATTCTAACCAAACCCTTTTTAGCGAAGCACCATTTTTTGCAGTAGACTTAATCACAAGAACATTAATCAATTGCTAAGGGAAAAACTTGAATCCACTGAAACCTTGTACATGGCCAATGTCAAACTAGGCGTTGGCTTGCACTAGACCCCGAACAAATCATCTCTCCTGCTTCTCAGTACGGCAACACAGTCATTTCGATTGTCCCTGGACATGTCATCATCAAACCCTTCCGGTCAAGTTCGCTGAGATGATTCCTCATCACCTTAAAGTTGGACACATGAAGCTCGCGCGGATATGGTGGTAAATGAAGCAGAGTGGCCTGTTGTCATGAACCGGTGTAGGGTCGCGACCGACTGATATCTTCTCGTTAGGAGCTTAATTGTCTTATGCGACTTTCCTCCCAGGGTTTGGGTCTTTTAACAAGGCTTCTTTTGTGTTATACCTTATTGCTTCTTATCCTTCCACTGCCATGTGCCATTTCTTGAGAGCTTCGCGACTGTTCTGCTCATCGAAGACAGCCTGCTTCATGTGTGATCCCATTCCTGCCATGGTTTTCATCACTACTGTTGTAACTCAAGGTACAAGTCATATAACGGTTAGTGAAGAGACAATAACATATATTAAATTGGAGATAAGTATGAACCTAACCTGTGTCACCAAAGAGCAAGTACAGTGGAAAGAGTGCTCTAACTGCAAAGAACCAGGAGCACCAACCCACAATTCCATATTTAAACTTCATTTATTGCAAAAGAGAAAGAGAAATTGCAAAACACTTACGACGAATGGCTATCGAATGTACAAAGATTGCCTGCAGGAAGAGTGCTTAGGATGTCTTACAAGACATTTTTCATTGAAAACTTACCCAATGATTGTCATTGAATAAGCATATATCCAATTTCTATCGTGCAACAGGAGTTCTGTTCCGAATTCAACTGATAAACAATACAAACCAAGTCTTCTTGTTAAAGGTCCTTACAAATTATGCTGCTCATGTATAAGGAATTCAAGGGAAAGTAATTATACCAGTGTCCAGAAGACATATTTATCTTGAATGCAGTTCTGCACAGACAAAAAGCCAAAGACATTTCATCTATTAAAAAAGTCGAATGAGGCAAGATACCAAAGAAAATGATTCATCGATAACCTAATTACATGGTTAAACCTTATAACTTATATAAGCATAATACAAGCACAAGCTTCCGGTGATCCCGGTCACTCTCATCGCTTGATTCATGTATGATCCTCTTAATAATTATCTGTCACAATAAAAGTTGTAAATAGATAGAATGATAGTATCCTCTGGTGAAATGACACATATCATACATGAACTCCTAACCAACATTGTTAATCTTTAAACCCATACATGTATGTGTAAATGGAACATACTCTCACAACTATAGTTTCAGAAAGCCTAAATTATTGCTAACAGTAATATAGGTAATTCATAGTTAGTGGCCGGATCTAGAACTCATATATAGTGCTTCAAAAATCCATTACTGAAGTTTAGTGGGGCTCATTGCTAAAAAAATTTAAAAGGACCCCACTACTATCAATATGGGATGGCTTCCGCCCTTGTCATAGTCAGACAAGCAAAAGATAAGTCACCATGCCATGCTTTAATGGCAATCTACATCGTTAAGATTTTGAAGGGATAGTGCCGGAACAAAAGGTAGACAAATTATTTCTTATCCAAAAATTAGAGCCAAAATGGAGGAAGACGAAGAATCAATCTGAGGCCGAGAAGAACCAAAAATGATTTGTCACGAACATGTACAGAGGAATCCCTTGCGATACATTGATGCCTCTCCAGTGATTTCTAGAGCCATTTGTTGTCAAAGATGGCTTGGCAGGTTAGTTCCGACAGCTAAAATGACCTAAAAGGAAACTAACAGTGACTTGGACAAATGTTTGATGACTTTGTATTTCATTAAATTTTCTGCACGAATGATCCTTTACAATAAAAGGCAAGTATTGACGACGCCCAGAAAAGGGTGTTCCATCCGCCAATAATGAGAGGGAATCAATAAAGAACAGTATCGAAACTACATAAGAACACAAAGCCATGATTGGGAAAGATTATTGATAGTATTTGATGTAGGATACAAAGAATTAGTGGCTCACCTTTGAAGATGTTAGAAGCAAGAAAACCACAAAATATGCCCATAAAAGCAGACTGAATTGAAGGATCAAAAGAAAGACCAACTTTTAGAAGTCGAAAGTTATGTTTGGATTAGTAGAAGGCAATGAGCTTACAAAAGTACTTCAACCTAACACCCACACCCTTATAAAATCATCTTCAATGACCTTTTGATACTACTTTTGCGAAATCGAACGGTGAATTCGGAGCTTAAATCGAGTCTACCATAGTAAAACCACATCAAGAATATGAAATATCTGAAAGAGGTTACTGCTAATTTCACGAACACAAATAAATATATGACAGATTGTACTCACAGTTATGAAATCCGTTCCTTAAAATGTTAAATAGTCGGCCCTGGGTAAAACTGATGGAAAAATTGACGGAAAAAAACATCCCTGCAATATGATGAACGAAAGGAATCAGATTTACCAGACAAGCTAAGCTGTTAGTAAAACTGTCTGACCTCGCAATGAATGGCTGGAATATGTCATCAGTTAATATGAAAGCACACTTTAAGCAATGAAGTATTTCACATTCACAAGCAGAAACTCCCAACTTTCACAGCGGCTTATCCTGCTATAAGAGAAAGACGGAGAGACTATATATACACTGCAACCCAATGCTTACCACATAGAAGGAAATTGGGATTCTTCGTCCCAAAAAACTGTTGTTGGCGCTCCCTCACAAAAGATGTCTGATGCGTTAACCTGAGTCTTTGAAGGATCGTATTTACATAACAAGCGTATATCGATGGAGAGCGCGAAACACAACTTCAGAAAAATGATTGCATCGGAAAGATTAAGTAAAGGAACTTGACTTACAATGTTTCCATTCGTAGTCAGTCCGATAAAGTCCTCGAATTCTCCCACATCTTTCCAGCACTCTCAATCTGCACTTTCAAAAGAGGTTCAAGTGGAGAAATGTAGAAAGCAACTAACACATGATTTGACACCATGAACTACCCTTAGTATACAAAATACAATCAACATACTAAAAAGCAGTAAGAGCCAAATTCTACGACTTTACACAAACAATCATTTCGGAAGTTCCATATGTCGCCTTCAAGTTTGTGCTTCTCACCAAGTAACAGGAGCCTACTGCCTGACTTTCGCTAGTTAAGTGGTGAAAACCGAAGAGTGCAAACAGACTTAGCGCAACTCAGAATTTCACTTATAAAAATGTTCTGTATCGTATACCTCAGTAATGTTTTACACGAGAACAAGGTTTTGATTCCAAGGGAATGTGAGGAGGAAGATTCTTTGTGGATGATGAACTACACAAAATAAATCACTTTTTAGTTCATGTAGTCGAACCCCTGCTTATGGGATTAATAAAGGCTTTGATTGGATTACTTTCGAACCCAATTGAAATGTGACCCTTCTATAAGCTCTTCTCCCTCAGTAAAATGATGAACTACTGGAAATGAATTGGGAACTCATAATTCGGCGTTAATTAATGCCATTTGCGAGACAACAAAAGAAACAGGAAAAGCATATATTGTGAGAGACTCAAAGAATTAGCAACTGCTACATGACCCAAAAAAATCTGGCAAGCAAATATTTATACTAACTCGTAATTTACCTTTCAACTATCCCAAGGAACACCGTTGCTATACTAATAGAAACACATGAAAGCTTTGCTAGAAAGAAAATGAGGATTGTGTGCTGATGAGCAGCCGTAATATGATATCTCTCGTTCGTTTCACATGTAAGTGGGTCCCACATATCAAATGACAATTTATATGGGACATGTAAATAAATAATCAAAGATATGACAAAATCATACGAAGATTGATAAAAACAAACCTAGGATATGATAGTATGAATTAAGGATATGATAAAATCACACTATGATTTGTAAAAAAAAAAAGACATGGCACTTTATATCAAACATGTAAATAAATAATCAAGGATATGACAAAATCATACTAAGATTGGTAAACATGAACCTAGGATATGATAGTATGAATTAAGGATATGATAAAATCACACTAAGATTTGTAAAAAAAAGACAACGTGGGCCTAATTTTTTGTCTTCACTTGAGATGTTGTCAATCAGACTAAGATTGGTAAAAATGAAACAAGAATATGATTAAATGAATCAAGGATATGACAAAATCACACTAAGATTGGTGAAAATGAACCAAGAATATGACAAAATCGCACTATGATTTGAAGAAAAAAAAAACTAGACCCACCATGTAGTGTTGCGTGTATCAATGCTCGTCATATTGCTCTTGTTGTTGCATTTTGGACTGTATTTTGGTGTTAATTTTTGTTGGTTGATTGTTTATTTGGAGATACATTAACTATCGTGGGTTGTTTTGTGACATTGCTCAAACTAATATTGTTATTAGTTTGTTAGTCTTCCGCTTCAAGTGTCTTTACCCCATCATAAGGATGAAGTTGGGATAAAAAAAATTCAAACAAACCGGGTAATAATTGTTGAATTTTTTTTCCACTCTGTACCATGGGGGTTGTTAAATTGATAACAGTGATTGACCCCTTTGGTCAATCACTAGGATATGGGCCAATCATCATGCAACATGTGTTATCAAAAGCACATGGTTGAAAAGTATATTGGACCCATGTGTCGGGTATCTCAAAAAACTCAAAAACACTCGCCGAACAATGTTTGCTATTGTTTGGACAATGTTTGTAACTCTTTGAAAAATGTTTTATAACATCTGGACAATATTTTATAGCGTCTGGATAATGTTATTTTTTTAATGAGTGATTGACCTAAGTTGGCCAATCACTGAGATTGTTTTATACTTACTCTCTGTACCATAACGTTACATGTGTTTGTTATATTGGTGAGTGGTGACTATTCACAAATTTTCATTGAGTTATCCATTAACAAAGTAGCCTTTGAGTACGGATTTATGCTCGTTTGTTTTGAAAGAAAACATTTTCAATGGAAAATCAACCTTACTTGACAAAATGAAGGAAAATTGTTTTTCTTTATTTTTGAAAGGAAAATGATTTCCCTAGGAATAGAAAATAGTTTTCCAATCAAATTTTCTTTTTATTTTGATTTTGCCAAGGGAAAAATTAAAAAAAAAATGATTTTCTTTGGTAATATTTTTCTCCAAAACAAACGGAAGCCTTACTAAAAAATTGTTAGAGCCATCCATGTCAGTAAATGATTTTTTCCCAAAGAGTAAATATTGTTCCTAGTTATCATCACTTTAGTCCGTGTAAATATTGTTCAATATGACGATCATTGAGAAAAAGCTGAAATAAATTTACAGTATTAACTTAAGAATGTACTCATAGTATGTTTAGGCGAAAGTTAACAAGCGTTTTGAGGCGGTAGACAAGTTACTTAAAAGTAGAAATATTAAATTTAAATAATCATTAATTAAACTAATTGACGCGTGATAGCCCGTCGTCAAGGCTACCAAAGAGAAATATCCTATCTCGGTCAATAGCTAAGTAGTAGGGCAAGAAAGGGTCGAACCCACGGGAAAAACGTGTTAAGCACCGATCAGTTATCGAGGCGACAATCTAAGCCATGAACAAAGTTATGAGTGTGGTCACAAACACTATTAACATGAGCAAAACAAACAATAATTAAGGCACTAGGATTCGGGTTTCACCACACATAACACACATGCAACAACCAAACGCAAGCAATGAGGCATTCTAATACGGATCAACTGACAAGGGGAGACTTTCAAAGGTCCTAAACCACTCTCTCAAGCTAGCTAGGAGAACCTCACTTACAATCCAAGACCTATTCTCATGGCTTGGTCAYAAGCTCGGTTTAAGCATAAAAGTCGCGAAAGCTAGTAACATCCCTAGAATTCGGCCCCTATTCTCATGGTTCCTTCATCTAAGTAGCTAGGAGGAGTTCACCTAAGAGTTCAACTCTCGTTCCTTCGTCAAAGGTCCCTAGTAAAACTATCATGGTAGCTAAGCATGATAATTAG
>SNQN01005000.1:12147-38969 GCA_008642245.1 Bassia scoparia | reverse complement strand
CTGTTTTTCTTAAACTTTTTTTGGTACTTTTGGTGAATAAATTGTTACCAAGTTCCTCTTGACATATTGACAATATGTAAATGTGACATTTACATATGTCAATATTCAAGAGAATCAAAATTAAGCAAATGACACTCTAGAACACATTTACATATGTCAATATTCAAGAGAACTTGGTAACAATTTATTCACCAAAAGTACCAAAATAAAATTTAAGAAAAACAGGCCAAAATAAAACAAGTCCACGCATGATAAACAGCATGTACAAAAACTTGCTAAATGCCCACACGCATACTTGAAACCATACAGTAAAATTCTCAAATAAACACGAGTAAGAAAGTTAGGCCATGCAAGATGCAACTACAACAAATCAAATTGTCAACAAGAAAAGCATTAAGAATAGCATTGCCATGAACGGACAAATTGTCCACCAAGACAGAAAATACAACCGTCTTATATGCTAAGTTATGCTAAGTGACTAGATCGCTAATAAAATTCAATCCATGCACTGTTACACCGATGTATAACCGCCAAACAATCATGTATTTGATAATAAAACAAGTTAAAACCATATCAAATTAACATGATCATTGATTAAACAATACCCATTTTATGAACAATAAACTTTGTTCATCCATTAGCATCACTAATTACAAGATTTTGATCAACCATTATGATTTTTACCAATCATCTTCAATGGGTATATATTCATGGCAACACATCTTCTCTTAACTTTCAAGACATCATCATCAATTAACCTTGATGTTCCATGTCTAAGATTTCTTTAAGAGAAGAACAATTAAAGCAAATAAATTATTAAAACAAGAAACTTCTTACTTGAAAATCTTCRATCACAAATTAAACTTGAGAAAATCCTCCATCTTTTGCAATTCATGGATAATCTTACTTTCTTCCATATTCGTAATCCGACACTCTCAAAATTGTCCAACTTTTGGAAATTCGCTGTCAAATTCTTGATCGTAGACATCTTTGATATTATATCTCTWTTGGATTGTTGGGGAATTTAACAATCACAAGGGTCCCAAAGWTTGAATGCGATAAACAACAATAAAAATAATACTTTGAGGCGTGTTAGCACTTTCCCAAAAGAGATATTCCGACCCTTACACTAAGCACGAGTTACACGGAATTCCGYTTTCGAGATAACAAAGTACAAAGTGACTCGCGCTTAGTACGATTCACTTTCAATGAAAGTAAGTCTAAGTGTGGTTGTGTTTTTATGATGATGGAGAATACAATTTGCATAACCATAAGTTAGAAAGTAACTCTTGAGTATATGTCACTTTATAACCATGTATATATGGCATATATTAGGAGTTATTGCCAAAGTAACATACTTCACATAACCATGTAACCACCAAAGGAAACAAGGGAAACGAAACAACGCATTGCATGCATATGCAAGATACCATGTACTGGTACTGAATTTTGTAGCACTTTGTTTTCGCGGTTTCGCTTGCTATACCGCGATGAAGTTGCAGTTTCCGCTGAAAATCAAGCATGATTAATCCCTTTTCTAATGCTAGATACTGAGGCGTAATATAAACAAACTCCTTTTTCTTTGTTTGATTAATTATAACACCTTAACCAAGTAAATAAATCAAACAAACTTATTTTAACACACRTACACTAAATATTTTCCAATATCTCTTGTGATTGCGTCAGCCAAAATTCTAAATTACAAGCCCTAATACACTAATTTCAATCCATGAAAGTTTGGGTCAGGCCTGTCTTACAACCCCAAACATAATCAAACCCAAATTGAACCCATTTTCGGAAAGCTTGTTCCTTTGTTGCACTTCTTCACACCCCAAAAAAATACACACTCAAATTCTCTCTCTTCATCCCGGAGTCGCCACCATCTACGGTCATCTTCCTCAAATGGTGTCGAATTAATCTGAAAAATCCCACAAAATTTCATCCTTAGCTTAATTTGTATGCTGATGGAAAAACCCATTAAAAACCCTCAAAAAAGATTGCATCTTTGAGCTCATATTTGAGGGCAAATTAGCAACCAATAACGTTAACTTCAATCCCATGATATTTCCGTTTCTCTTTCATCACAAGGTTCGAGCCTCGAAGCTTGCCTTTTTCGCCCATTTTCACTCCTTCTCTCCTGTTGCAGGATCTCGTACTCATTTTCGCGAGGTAATTCAAAACCCTTCTGATTCTTGGGTTGCTAAAGTGATTTGTACCCTCTTTTGTTTTCAATCCCATTTTTTGGATTTGCATTCTGATTATATTGCCAAAGGTTTGACCCCATTGATTGCTTTTCAAATCGTTAAAAGATTAGATGATGAACATAGAAATCCCATTTTTGCATTGAGGTTTTTGGAGTTTAGCAGGGTTAATTTGGGTTTGATTCATACTTTTGGGACTTATAATTACATACTAAGGTCGCTTTGCCAAATAGGTCTTCATGATTCTGCAAGTTTGGTTCTTGATTGGATGACGGTTGATGGGTATACACTGAATTCTTCGGTTTTGGGGTTTTTGGTTGGTTCGTTTTCCGATTCGGGAAGGTTTGACATTGCCTGGAAATTGCTTGGTGAAGTAGATTGTGTGGAGATGGAAGGGAACCCTTTTGTGCATAATAAGTTTTTGAGTTGTTTGATTAGACAGAATAGAGTAGATGAAGCTGTTCGTTTCTTTAATGAGAAGATGGTGTCCAAAAAATACTTAGATGCCTGTACTTTTAATATACTGATTAGAGGCCTGTGTAAGGCGCGGCGAGTTGATAAGGCTATTCGATATTTCAAGGATATGATCATTTTTGGTTTGTCTCCAGACATTATTACCTATAACACCATGATAGATGGGTTGTGTAGGGTTTATGAGGTAGATAAAGCATGTGAGTTACTTCGAGAGATTAGGTCAAGAGACGATGTTTCTCCTGATGTTGTAACTTATACATCCATCATAGCTGGTTATTGCAAGTTGAATATGATGGACAAGGCATCCAATCTTTTCCAAGAGATGACAAATTATGGAATTAGACCTACATCTGTTACTTTTAATATTCTAATCGATGGCTTCAGTAAGGCTGGCAACATGGATTCTGTGTCAACCATGTATGAGAAGATGCTTTTTCTTGGTTGTCTTCCTGATGTTGTAACTTTCACTTCCCGCATTGATGGCTATTGTCGGATAGGGCAAGTGGATGAAGCTTTGAGACTTTGGCAGGAAATGATTACCATGAAGTTGTCCCCAAATAAATATACATTCTCAATTCTTATTTTAGCATTATGCAAGAATAACAGACTGAGTGAAGCTTGTGAGCTTTTGAGTTTGTTGAAGTTGAGGAATGATATCATTCCTCAACCTTTTATGTACAATCCTGTTATTGATGGACTCTGCAAAGCTGGTAAGGTTGATGAGGCTAATCTGATCGTGTCTGAAATGGAAGAGATAAAATGCAAACATGATAAATATACATTTACCATACTTATCATAGGCCACTGTATGAAGGGGAGAATGCTAGAAGCAATTAAGATTTTCTACAGGATGCTAGCATTCAAGTGTACCCCAGATGACATTACTGTACAATCTTTATTATCGTGTTTGGTGAAGGCTGGAATGCCAGATGAGGCCTCCCAAATAAAGAAACACTTAAGTTTAGGGAAGGTAGAATCGGGTTTGTCACCTTCCAGAAAGAATTTTCCAGCCAGGACGAATATGGATATTCAGGTGGCTGCTTACTAAAAAGAGCTATTTGAGTGTCTCAATTGATAGCATCTGGTGGCATATTGCCACTTCGTGCAGCCTAAGCACTGAATTACGTGTTGTTTTAGGATGTTACTATCACTTATTGGAGGTATGCTTGATGAGTGCGTAATAATTTCTTCCTTGGACGGCAACTACTTCCAATGATTAATTTGCTGCTCGAAACTTTGACAAGTTAATTTGACCTGCCTTCTGAATCAAACTGGTTCCCGTGATTTTGAATAATGAGGTTGGCACATTAATTCATCATTCTTCTGTGTTTCCTTAAGTCAGTCTATTATCTTCTCACATGTTTCCATCATCTTTGTTTTTGAGGTATGGGGCAGTTGTCAGGTTGATTTTGAAGTGTATTCTGGGATATAAGTTGATTGTTTTTTAGATGCCATAGCGGAGCAAGCTGAAGCGACCAGAACTTGACTTTGTTGTAGAGGCTAGAGACTGCAGAGCATTGAAGTCTTCTAATGGTTTCCTTTCCTACTGATGTGTTCCATGCAGTTGTTTTTCAAAACAAAGGTTAGTATCCTGTTACTTCTGTTTGTTTGAATGAAGATTGTTAGGGTCATCGTTTATAGGGGAAAGTGAACCCCTTAAACATTCTGTTTAAGCCTTTAAGATAAATTAGGTTGATAACTACTCCCTCCCCTCTAAGAGGCTAACAGTTATTTAAGATAACTTGTGTTTCGACTTTAGAAGCTGCTAATTATTGCATTGATATTAATGAATGATTGTTTGTTGGTGCTTCAAAAACTGAATACTAGTTCATTGATTATTCAAGTGACAAATAACGTGAATTGAGAATGCTTACGTGGTCTTGCAATATGAAATGGTGGGAGTGTAGCAGCACAAAATCTAATATGAGGAGGGAAAAAAGATGAGCATGGAAGAAGATTATTATGTAATTGATTAAACAGTTTTAATAAAATTAAGATAATATCAGAAATTTGAGAGGCTTGATTTTCTCCCAGAAGGCCAGAACTCACATCAATACCTAACAAATTTACTTCCTTTCCCTCCTCTCCAATATTTTTAATGCAACTCTGATGTATAACACTCTCTCACATTTATGTCCCCTTCTGTTTTGGCTTTGTAAAACTATCCCTTAGCCCCTAGTTTGTTYATAATAGCGTATTTCATGATTGTATATTCCTACCTAATTTAAACATTAATGTGAGGAAAAAAAATTATTACCACCTTTTGAAGTTTGGTTTTTAAATTTTACCACCTATTTAACTTTTTATTTAATTTTACCACCTATTGAACTCTGACTTTTAAATTTCACCACCGGTTAATGTTTTCTGTCAAAAAACATTAGTTGGCCCCGTTCAACGACTACTTTTTGAAATTTATCTCTCCAAGTGAGTAGCTGACCAAGTCTATAATTCTATATATTCCCACCTATTGAACTCTGAACTTTTAAATTTCACCACCAGTTAATGTTTGCTGTCAAAAAACATTAGTTGGCCCCGCCCAACGACTACTTTTTGAAATTTATCTCTCCGAGAGAGTAAGTGACCAAGTCTATAATTCTATATATTGCACCACACTCCCTATTTTGCATAAATCAACATTATTTTTTGCCAAAATTCTTCAACTTAGTATTCAATTCCTTCTCAGGTTAGTATTTACATGAAATTGGGAAGTTACAAATTAGGATCTGTATGTAATCGTGGGTTTATAATTATGCAAATACACAGTAACCCTGTAAAAAGTAATCTCCTAACTGGTGCATTAAAAAATTTCTAGGATTCAACAAAATAAAATAATATATGATAATTAACCCAATGTAGTATTAAAATAAGTAATTGAGAGTGCTAGCATACATTAAACAGCAATTTGGTGCCAAACAAATTGCTTGAACTAATTCCCAAGAACTAATTGCTCTTGTAATTGTTTATTTGGCACTCTCCACAACTTGTTTTTTTTGGTTTTTCGTGTGGCAATTTCATAGAGGAGGGTAAATTGGAGAAGAGATAATGAGATTTTCATGAAGAGTGATTTGTGAATGTGAGTATTTTAGGTTAGGTGAATTCATGGCTAGTTTTAGAGTGAGAAGAAGAAAGCAGAGAAGAGGTGAGTAAATTGTGGTGTTTTTGTTTGCCCTTTCATTTGAGGCTCTTTAGATTGTACTTGTTCTTTTGATTTTAATACTTCGTACAATTTTCTTGCCAAAATAATTGCTAACTGATTCTGTTTCTTCTGATTACTATGCATATGATCAGCCGTTTAGCATTTCTATGGTGAAGACCTGTTGATGCACACAACGGTGAATGCCGTTTATTAATCAAACAATGGTTGATATTCGGAACATGCAAGGCACAACCCTTTCAATTGGTGGAGCTTTTTTGACAAACTCTGCCAATGAGTCCAATGAAGTTGCACAGTAGCAACATGAGGCGGGGTAACTAACTTGCACTAGAGAGCAGCCATTTCAACATTTGGTCAAAACAAGAAGTTAGTTTTATGATCCCCCTTCTCGGGAAGGATCGGGGAAGGGCACAAGAAGTTATGATCGGGAGACAACTTTTGTAATGACACGGATAGAAATTCAGATTGCACCTCTTTGTAGTTTGTTGCTACTGCCGTTGAAATTGTACATAAGGGAGTTTTTTCCGCTCAATTATTATGATGTTTACCTGTGTAATTACGGTTTTGCATACCTCTTGTTTCATACTGATTTTAGTGTAGGCAAATTTGTCAAAATTCAACAAAAAATTAGAAATAAAAAGCTCTCGGTACTTTCGAACACAATTCTTGTGTTTATCTTTGGTTTTTGGCAGATATAATTTTATTATTTCATCACAATGGTGTGAGCTCAAATATTGTTGTAACAACACAATAATGAGCTACATTAATTAGGTAGGATTCTGGCTTTTGCGTGCGCAAGGGGAGTGATATATATGCTCCATATTTTCACAAAGGGGGATGTTAATTTTCAGTGCCTATGTCATAGTTTTTGACTTGTTGTAGCCGATAAARGTCCTGTTTACATTAACTTATTTTCAGCTCAATTCAGCTCTGTTCAGTTCAGTTCAGTTGATTTCAGTTAATGTAAACGGATCCAAAGTCTTAACTCATGGTAAAAACCAAATGTTGTGTATAATAGGTCACAAGTTTGGATTTACATCAGTACATCACCAAAAGATGCTTGCAACATTTGTTGGTCACAAATTTCTTGGATTAAGACATATCAACTAAAGTGCTTTACAATATTCTTAGGGTATTGATTTTATACATATATAAAAATGTGAAAAGGAGTGTCACACAACGTAAACGCGCTAYGTGCATTAAAAGAAATAAAAYGCCATGTGAGCTTTTAAGATGAAAAGTTAAGTTTTAACCACTAATCTATAATAATTTGATTAGTTATCCTATCTTTGTCCCGTTGTTTCTATCAAAAATTATAAAATACTTAAAAAAAATCAATTACATATGAAACATATCATTGTTTATATTTGTTACCCCARATGAGATAATTGTGATAGCTTCTGATCCAAAACACTAGTCGAAATATTTAGAATAAAAAGATTAGTTAGGAACCTTAAATTAGGTCATTAGGAGATATTTATAGTCGGCAGTTGCCTAATTGGTGTATGAAACATTGGGTCGGGTCTAGAACATTTCATTACTCAAATACTCCGTTTTTACAACTCCAAACCCCTTTCTCTCTCCTCTCCTCTCCTTGTAGGCCCACTCGACGGACGGCGTCTTTCTGTCTATCTCTCTGGTGTTGCGCTGCTGCTATTGTTGCGTTGCTGCTGTTGTTCTGTGGTTGCTCGATCTTAATATCATTGTTAGGGTTTCGCTTTAAATATGGTATTCTTCTTCTATATCCTCTTCTTCGCCCAATTTTGTGTTGAATTCTGAATCTATTTATAAATTTGTTCCAATTTTCAATTTTTTTGGGTGAATTTGTTGGAATTATTTATGAGTTTTGCGTTGAATTTATTGTTCTTTGGTTTTGGGTGATTTTGGGGCAGAGTTGGATGTAGTTGTGAGTCCACCAATGAAATATAATAATTAAACTACAACAAAGCATTTATTCATGAATTGGGTATTGTTAAATTTATCGGAGAGTTTCAAAAGTTGCAATCTTTGATCTGATTGTTTTGAATGCAGGCTGCGAGAATTATTGCCCAAATCCTAGTTATGGGTTCTGGGATAATGATTAGGGCTTTTGCTCAAGCTTACCGTCAAGCTCTTGCCAGTACGTTTCTTCTTTCATATTTTTTTTTTTTCATTATTTATCTTATTCATTCTCTTGTTTAATAGTTTTCTATGTTAATGTGTTTCGAGGGTTCCATGTTAAATGTGTGTGCTTTGTAAAGGTTATTTTTTCTGTCTTCTTCATTGGTTTTTGAATTGGGTTGCATCATATATACTGTAGTGCCAAATTATGGTTGTTTTGAATTTAATAATTCATGGATTTCATGGATTTATGTGGTATGTATCTTTGATGTTTTGTCGGGCCAATTGGATAGATGAGCTTTCTGTTAGATTATATGGTTATTTTCTTCATCTTTTATTTGGATTAGCATATAAAGAGAAGAAGATAGGCAAGACTGGCTTAAATTCTATCTATTAGTGGATTTCGGGTTCAAATTGAAAATATAAGTCTTGATTATACTTGTCATCTGCTATGAGAAGTTTTTGTCATTCAGTCTGCGGTATTTAATTTGCTATACACAACTCGGTACTCATTTGTTTGTCTTTGAAAKTTAGGTAGCGAATGAATAAAAGTATAAAACCCTTTTGACATTCCTAGACCAATGCTCAAAGCCTCAGATAAAACCCTTTTGACATTCCTAGACAAATGCTCAAATATGTTTCTTCTAACATCGGTTCTCAAAACACTTCCAATATTAAAAAATCTTTATAGCTCAACATCGAATATTCTTGCACTTCATCTCACCCCTTCCACCATTCATCGAGATAGAGTGGTTGGTTGGAAGAAATAGGGTGCATGTTCTTCACGTTTGAAAATCGGTTATGAGGTTCATTAAGTGTAATAAATTTTAATCACCCKTAGAATTGTGTTTGATGAGGTCCAATAAGTTGCAACGAGGTCCACTCAGTTAAGCTAGAGTTCACAATTTTTTGCCTATAATTTTCAGCTGAAGAGAGCATACTTACATAGTAAGAGTACTATAGTTCACCTAGAATTTCTCGAAACATTATTTTGTTGAGGATTGTTTAAATAGGATGAGGGCTTCATTGGTGCCAATTATAACTCTCAACAGTGTAACTTACTATTGATTTGGAATTGTCATGTGTTGACAAAAATCAGTTTTCACTTGCAATTAAATGAGATCGGATTTGTTTTGCCAGTGCTTAATAGCGGTCTTCCACTGTATGTCCGTGCTTTAGGGATGTTTTATGCTTTCTTTAATTCCTTCCCTATTGCACTGTTGTAATGTGTCTTTTGTGGACATTGATTTCATCCAGTGTTTGTTAATATAATGTCATCTTTGTTGTGTTAAAAAAAACTCAGTCTAAGGTAAGAAACTATAAAGATTACCGTTTGGGAATAAAGAATAACGGCCCCCAATCTGAAACCTGAGCTAAAATTTGACTAACCGAAATAAATTGTATGTGATTATAAGTAATAACTCATGCACTCTAATTTTTGAATTTCTGATGAAAGCTTTGCTTGCCAAGGAGGCTTTCTTTGTGTCATTGCTATATAGTTCTGTAACAGGCACAACCTATAAATAGCTCTTCTTCAAACAAAATTTGAGAACATTTCTGTATCGGAAAAGGYTTATTGATTCTAATAGCAGACTTTATGTAGCTTCATAACTAGGATAGGGGAGACCTTTCTACTACCCCCTKTCAACATGTTGGTCATGATGGTGGTTACGCTTTTGCTTTATTTAACACTCTAATAAGCAGTGTTCYGCATATCAATTCCTCTACACCTCTTTGAAACRACGTCTGTCATATTATATTCAGTTGGACCTTGATGATTGCATTAGGTTATTGTGTGTGACAATGCTACTTTTGTATCCTACTATCATAATTAGTGATGGCAACGGGGAGAATCGGAGTCGGATTATGCTACATCCGACTCCGACCCTTCAGAAAGTCRGATGTTAAATTCGACTCCGACTCCGCCYCTYCGAATCCGATCCGAGTTTTAACTGAAGCCTCCGACTCCRATCCGACCCGGATCCGAGTTTTTTCTTAATTTTTTAATTTTTCGAATTTCTTTTAAAATTCATCAATAAAAATATCTAATACCCTTAAGGCTTAAACARTAACARAACACTTTTTAATATATAAAATAAAATACACACTAGAACACTAATTGAAAATTTGTCTAATTTAGTACAAGAATTTAATATATAAAATATTTAATTACAATCTCTGCAACTTCTACAATCCTCAAGTCATATCATTATCTTTTAAGTCTATTCTCATTCTATGTTGTTGTGACTACGAAACACAAAAAATTAAATAAATAATTAATTGGTTAGTAATTTAATATAGAATATAATTATCTTAAAAAATTAACCAAAAATCTATAAGCAAATCAATTCAGCATAAATCAAATCAAACCAAATTCAGCACAAAAAAGCATAAATGCAGATCAAAAAACAAAATTGAACCATAAACTCACAGAAACAGCATATGTAAGTAACAATATTCAGCCACAAAAAAGATTTAAACCAAAAATCAGCATGAAAGAACACCAAATCACCAAAAAACAGTAAAAACACCAAAAACGCAACAAAGAATGGGTAACACAATATAAGGAAGTGAGTAATTTGCAAAAAAAAAAAAAAAACACAACAAATCAAACTAGAAACGTGACGAAAATTAACAAATATCACTATTTTATGGTATAAATGAAATTAAAAAGATTATAAATTAACAAAACAGAAAAATAAGCAAAAAATAGAAATTACGAAATTGAAAAAATAATACACAAGCATACTAGAATTACTTTAATTGTGGTCGAATGTTGTTGTTGTGTGAATGGAACGTTGTTGAAATTGAAAGTTGAGGAAGACTAATGTTGAGTGGTTTATAGAAGGTAAGGAAAGTTATCGTGAGTAATCACTTTGAGGAGATTTTCATGAAATCATTTTCAGGAGGTTTTGCTTTGTTTGAAGTGTTATGGTAAAACTGTAAAATGGGTAGGCTAATAGGTATATTGCCCTTTAACACATGTAATTAGTATTATTTGTTTAAATAAATAAACTTTAATAAAAAAATTTGGTCTTTTCTCGTCAATCTTATTTTAGATAAGTTTATTAAAAGTTAGTTTAGTAAAAAAAGTTATTTAGTAGTATAAGTGTAGTTCGTAAAAATAAGCTTATTCCTGAAGAAATTTGTAAAGTTTAGTAAAAAGAAGTAAGTCCACAAAAATAAGTTGAGTTCAGGCTAATAAAGGTAATTATAAAAATAAGTTCAATTCGGTAAATATTCAAGTGATAATAAATAGAGTTATAGTAAGAAATAATTAATTAGGTAAAATGTAAATAGTAGCGTTGTATCGATATTCAACTTGAATATTTGATCTCTCACAAGATAATAAGTGTTGGTGGATAGGAGGATTAAGAAAAATTGAAGATAACAACTTATAAACTTTATAAGTATAGAGAAGTAGTATAATTTATATAATTTCAATAAGCATTGAATGATATTGTAGTGAATGATATTCTAGAGATAACTTTGAATAAGTTTGTGGGTATTGGTGAAAGTTGTTAGTCAATAAAAGCTCTTGGAGGTTTTGTATCGGGATATAAGTCTAATATGTGATTGCTTAATATTGTGATTTGCATTTAATGTTGTTGAATATTTAGTGAGCACGAAAAAGGTTTAGATTGTTCTTTGACTAAAAAATACAATAGTAGAATATGGCTACATTACACACTTTAATTGTTAATCGTGATAACTTGATAACTAAACAATAACAATAATCTATTTAAATAAACTATAAAAATAAAGTGTACAATTAGTCAATTACACATAATTAACTAATGACAAAACTCCCTAGGGGAAAAATTAAAAAATTTAAAGTGAAAAAAGTCGAAGTCGGAGGTCGGAGTCGGACATCCGGCGGAGTCGGATTTTTTTCTTGGATTATTTCTAGGATCCGAGTCCGACCCTCTTCCAACGCGGAGTCGGATTGTTTAAACGGAGTCGGAGTCGGATTTTTTTAAAAGCGGTTTCGKAGCGGWTTTTTTYMCTCGGATYGGGGCGGATTAGGGTCGGATTYGGCCTAGATTGCCATCACTAATCATAATATTGCCAATTGAGGCGAATAATTAAGAACCGGGGATTATGGGGGTAATTAAAGTCAAAATGTGGAAAATTGAGGTATTTAGAGGTGATTATGAAAGGGATGTACTGGTGGTAGAGAGGGTGTTTGTAAGAAGAAAAGGGAAAGAAGGTAGGAACTATTATCCTCAGTATGGGCATTAACTACCTGCGCAAGAGCACTSACWAGATTTTACCATGTCTATATCTAGCCACAGATCTTCATATCTAAACTTGTATGTTAAATATCATGAGTTGTATCTTTGTAACTCTTGCTTAAACTTATTGTATTATTTGAGATGAATTTGACATAATTTTCAAAGCATAATGTGGTATTGTGTATCTAATAGAAGATCAGGAGATACTGCTTTAGATTCCTGTTAGTTGGTATTTAATTCTTTTCTTTCGTTTGGGATGTTAGAAGTCAATATGAAGGAATTATTCTGGCTCATCACAGACTTCCAACGTAGGATGTAACTTGTGAGTCGCATGGTATGATGTTGATACTGTTGAATGTGATTTGTCATTTGTGTTTAATTGTAATGATGTAACAAATTATGCGGGGAAGAAAGCCATAAAAATTAATCCTGCTTCCTGCTAAGTCAAGTATAGAATTGAGGAGTGTACTGCTGAGCACTGATTGTGCATGAAATCTACGTTTTCATCTACAGTATCCTGAATTGTCAATTTAGTTATTTATTATTATTTTTTGTTTCATGCAGATGCCTCTAAAACTGGCGCTGCTCAAGAAGCGATGCAGAATACTGTACGCAGAGCAAGTAAAGCCATCACAGAGCAAGAGGCAAGGCAGATTCTTGGTGTTCCCGAGAATGCRGCCTGGGAAGAGATCTTGAAAGTTTGTCCACCTATCCTTATTTTCTTGTTTCATTTTCCCACTTTCTTTTGAAATTCRATGTTCATTATTTTCCTTAATTGTTACAGAAATATGACGTATTATTTGAGAGGAATGCCAAGCAAGGGAGCTTTTACCTCCAATCAAAGGTCCATCGGGCAAAGGAGTGCTTAGAATCGGTATATCAAAACAAAGGTCCAGGATCTACTATTGGGTAATTGGAATATTAATTTCATYGGCGGTGTTTTCATTTTTGTATAGAATACCTTGAAGAATAAAGACTAGATTATGAACTTTCAAAATAGAWTTTATTTACTTAGTTTTCATTGGCCGGTGTCGGCCCCTATAAATCTCGTCTCCCCTATGCAATGAGATGGTGACTGCTTGTTGCACCAAAAGTTTTGGGAGCGTGCAGACAAATGGTCTGAATCATGTACTCTTAATCATATTGTTCTCTATGTATGTGTTAACCTGCAAGTGCAACGTGACAATTTCTAAGTATCTTCCCTGCGTATTTCTTATTTACTTCCGGATTTGTGGCTTCGTGTTTTTACAACTCATCAGGAGTTTTCCCAGTGTTGCAACAAGGCTAATACCAATCTAGACAGATTATAATAATTCAGGATTTTGCCATGGATAAATCTAACTGTTTTGCCCCTCTTATGCAAGCTGGTTTTGTGTTCTTCTGTATGCATGCAATAAATTATCCCATACTTRCGTCCCCTCTTCCYTCCCTCTCCYGTAGGTTTTACGTTTGAGAGTATGATGTGCTTATCTACACGTTCTTTTCGTCATAGCTCTATGTTTCTTCACCGGTACCTAATCACATTCTACGTTCTTGTGTGTGAGCTGGTCATTCTAGTTGTGTGTTGGGGGAGTGGCCTTCTTGGGGAGTTAAAGGTGTTTACTCCTAAATTAAGAAGTATTTAACTTTGAAAAAATGTTCCTACGTAGTACCTACTGAGGAGATTACAGACATGATACATWAGTATAGCACATGTGATGTATAATTGTATAGTCGCCGACTCGCYGTAGTTCCATAGCACAGGATCTTCAAATGCTAAAGTTGCAAGAGCCTTGTGGAGAGTGGAGAGTGGAGAGTGGAGAGAAAATTGAGAAAAGTTGAATCAGAATATGTTTTATTGATTGACCTTGAGTACTACATTTTCTCCAATCAAATTATGCTAATTTTCTCATGCATTTTCTACACTTTCTCCTACACTGTGTCTCTCTGAATTGAATCTACTAAATTCGTAAAATGTGTAAAACAAACTAATTTAGGTCTTAGGACATAGTAAATGGCAGAAATATATACAAYTGAATTTAATTTAAGGATAGGGTTTGTTTCAAGTGGTTCGTAACAGCTAAGCATGAAATAGAGTTTCCCTAGGATTTATTGTGTTGAAAACAATAAAACGGTTAGGGTTTGGTGGAGTTGGAGGAGCCCTATATGCACTATTTTGTGCCAAGATATTGTCATCTCTCATGATAATCTTTTAAATTCAGGGACAAGATTTTGACGATATTAAATTGTTGATTGTTGATGGGGCCAAGATAATGTTAAATAGGACTAAAATCGAACACTGACACGCAACCTGTCACTACACCACAACAAGAAGCCAAAATCAAACTGCCACGAACGCAAAAACCTACAACAAAACCCTCGAGCCCTTAACCCACCGAAGGCTCATCCACGCTCGAATACTTCTCTCCTACACCCCTCGACAAACTTTGAAAAAACTTAGAAACTGAAACAAACAGTTGATCCCCTACGAAACCTAACACACGAAATAGAGAGAGAACGTGCAATGAGAGAGGACGCGCGATGCAAGGGGGGAGAGAGAGGCGGCGACACTTATATGGTGGCGGCAAAGAGGTGAAAGGGTCAATAAAGGTGGTTCAGTTTCGTTTGAGAATTGGTGTTGTGGGTAATTTTGTAAAACATGTTTCATTTTTACCAAACAAACAAGACAGGACAAGGAATTATTCTTCCTTTTCTTAGCCTAAACAAACATTTGTCAGATTCTAAGACTGGATCGATTTTTTCATCGTCCTTTGTGCTTCCCTTAGCACAAAAAAAATATAGTGAGGGGAATTCTAGCACCACAGACAAGTACTGAAAAATGTCAGACATCAGATGCACAAGATACTAATCCTTTAACCTTTAAAGGAGATTCTCTTCAAATCATTTTTACGGTGGTAGGTCATTTATGCAAAGATAAAAGGGTGGTAAAAATAATTATGGCGAAACAAGTCGCAAGAAGAAAATAGACTTGGATTGACGTATTAAAATAATCCTTGAGCCAAATTTGTCCATGTAATTGATAATGATTGATTACTGTCGATGTCAGCAGACGAATGTCACTTCAGATGAATGGATGATAATAATTTAGTCAGAAAAAATAACAGTTTAAGAGATCGAATTGCAGCTATGCTATGAGTAAGCTCTGGAAGGAGATCGTATGGGCAAGCAAGCATTAAAAATACAACAAAAAACACGTATTGCCGTGTTAATAGCAAAACACAGGAGCAACTGATAATAAGTAGGGTTAGATACAGGTCTGCATGAGATATGTGGCAATTGCATTTTGACTGGGGACTTAGCTCTTAAAGCAGTTGAATAGTGGAGCTGCTCTTTGGCTGCAGCTGTAGTCAAAAAACAATCTAATGAATTAGATGAGGCATAAGAAATTAAGACTATCGAAGTTTGTTTATGAAAGAATAAGATGCATCAGCCACAAAAACCATCAGTAAAGCAAAAATGTCTGGTCAATTCTCTGAAACCAGAATAATAATTCCTATTTATAATATAAAGTAATGATAATTTCATTGAATTCATGATAGATTTATCGTCAAGCAGCTAAACAACAATTAATAAATATAATATCTTTAAAGATCTTTGTACGGAACTTAAGTATTGTATTATTGTATTAATAAATAGCATTGCATTAGACACGGGTGACAGCACAAAAACTTGTATTCTATTCAAAATTATGTATCGGTATAGATATAATTGAATGCTGTATGTGGCAGGGTGTAAGGTCAAAATAGATGTCACAATATTATTATATCGAAAAGGGATATATTACCAAAATCAACACATGAATAAATCTCTGTGTATTAAATTTTGCAATCCTCTATCATGGGGTACATTCACATGAACACTGCGCATAAACAAGGACCCATGATATTTGCAGTTAATACTACCCAATAGTTCGAACAAAAATTACACCCAGAAGAATTAACTAGAGGACAACTAGTTTTAATCGGACTACACACGGTCCAAACCGATTGCATGCTGTCCGCTTGAATCATAATTAGCAAAACTCCAAATTTTTTACTATATTGAATGAAATTCATGTAATACAGCAAAGAAGATCAATCTGATCATTATTATTAGGTATAATGATGCATGTAACATGTTGGCTGCAATATATGAAATGGCTAAGGCCATTATTACCGCCAAAGAACATCATTTTCCATTGCACCAAGTAGCCTTCTCAAGGCCCACATGCTTTTACAGTTATTAATTTAGAGACCAACCATTTATATGCTGCTTCCATGTTTAGGTTCTTTAATTAATAGAACTGTCTAGTAACAGACAACTACCATGCAATAAGCCACCCAAATAATAATAGACAACATGTATATGCCAAAACTTATGATATAGCGYTCAAAAGCAAGCGAGACARCGGCATCAAAAGGCAACAAGATAAAGTTAGTTGTGCAAAATCTTACAGTTGGAGAGTGGGTTTGATTAAAATGTTGTTCTTCGTCATTTGTTTTGTTGTTAACGGGGGCAGTTGGATTGATGAAATCCTCTTCATTACCAAGACTAGCCCTTGAAGGATCTCTTTTGTTCTGTTTCCTCATTTCTCTAATTTTTGAGAAATCAAGCGAGTAATCCGGCAATGCTCCCTTTTGGTCCCAGTCTCCAAATTGTGGCACAGATAACCATGGTGCATTTTTCTGCCGCAAATAAAATAATACATGTCAATTAAACGAGGAACAATACTATATTCAGCTTCCATTGTAATACTCAATAAAATTTGAGCGCACTGCATAATGATAAACAATTTAACCCTATACATTTAAAATCTCAAGAAGCCTTAAAAGCATAAAAAAGAAGTTTCAGCAAGATCAGTCAATAGTCACCATGCCCCAAAAATAAAAAGGTATTGGTAGCTGCAAAAATTGATCTAGGAAGAGAAAAASGATACTTGACAAATAACACGCCGTGTACAATTATAATAATTATGCTTTGTATGAAGTAAACCACTCCAAATCTTACTTCTATGAACCAAAATTGATTCTTGATGGTTAATATTTGAACCATGCAACAATAAGACACTCAAAGTATATAAGTGGTTGTATATATATATCTTAATGTTTCAAAGTTCAAAAATCAACCTATGTTTCAATGCTTGATAGTAGTATAATCTAACTCACAAAGTAACAATTAACATTCGACATACCATTACTTTGGTCATAGGCGGAAAGCTGTTCGCGTAACAGATTCTCAACTAACATGACTATTAATTAAGAATGAACCATTGATAATTTTAATCTCTTATTCTGCTACCTATGCGGCTATACCAATATACCATACAAGAAAATTTCCTAAACATACCTAAATTCTTTGAATCAGTCAAATGAAATACTACTCTATTATATAATCAATATATAACAGCGTACCAAGATTACCAAGGTACCATTCAATCATTCCTCTAATCACCAACAGCTMATCTTAATCTGGTGAAACAATAATATAGCGCGTCGCCATGTTGGTAAMGTAGGATTGTGTGAATATAAAATACAATTCTTAATCAAATACTGTATTGTAGTTCTAGGTATTACTCAGTTACAACTCATAGCAAGATCATCATTTCAGACAAATAGAGATAATATTGATTTATTAGCAATTTTGAACTGTTCACAGTCGTATTACAACACAGCTAAGCTACTAGCTTGCATCCTAAAAGTCCACTGTGACGATATTTTTTCCAACAAAAACCAGCCATTCAACTTTTTTACTTTAAAAAAAAAATAATGAAATTGACATTGACATGCAAAATCAGCTACAGTATGAGAAAGCATTCAATCAGCAGTTCAACTTTGATTAACTAGTAAAGCAAAAATTAAAAATTAAAAAAATCGCACAAATTCCTTCGATGATTGCTCTTAAGCTATAATAACCTGCATATTCAACGAAAACAGAGAAGCTACTCCAAATTAAGTGAATATTCAGCTAATTTAACAAAAATYAAAACTGATTTGTCTGATTTAGAACAATAGAAATAATAAAATTAATAATCAAGCTGAAATGAAGATAAAGATCAAAATGAAAGCCGAAAACCTAAAATTAACTGAAATTCGCACGAATTCAAACAATTACAGGAATGAAAGAAGAAGAAGAAGAAGAAGACGACGATAAAATCAGTGCAAAGTTGCGAACCTCTTTGCGATCTTCCATTGCCTATCTGCATCTCCCCTTGTTAAGGAGGAGGTTTAGTCTTCCCTTTTTGGCCCTTTAGTTGAAAACCCTTAATGTGCCAGCAATTTCTGAGCATGTCCAGATTTTCCACAAACTTTACAGGCCCAACATGCTTCAAGCTTGTGTCCTGGTTTCCCACAGTTGCTGCACTTCTCATCATTTTTCCTTCCATACATCACAAGCCCATCTTGGCTTTCATTGCTATTTCCCAGCACTGTTAACTGAGATTCTTCTTGTTGAATTATTCCACAAGCTACCTCAACTGAAGGTAAAGGTTTCATAAGTAGTATATTGCTTCTAATAGTGGAATATTGCTCTTTAATCCATTTAGGATTTGAACAATTTCAACTGCTCATCTTCAGATCTGATAGCCTTGAGGAGCTCTATTACTTAGGATCGGTTGAAGTTATTTTAGGATAACTCTTCAATGAATTATATTCTTCCCATATGATTTTAAGATCGTGTAAAATTCTGTCCCTTTCTGTTTTGTTGTTTGATTTAAACAACTTCCTGCACAGTTGATACTTCCTTGAACACTTGAGGCAGTGTATATGGACTCAAGTTCCTTCCACATCACTTCGGCAGTAGGAAGAAACATGATAGATTGCCTCACACTCATTTACATTCTGCATAATCCATTGCATAACCATATTGTTACACGTTTCCCAGGCATCTGATTTAACAGAATCATTTCATCTTTCTTCTTCTCCTGTTACAAATCCCATCTTCCTCTTAGCAGTCAACGCCACCTCCATGGATCTCCTCCATCTTCTATAATTACTGTCTCCTTCAAGTTTTTCTTCCAAATGCACATTCCACTCCATCAGAGGGATGTAGGTAAAGTGACTGCTAAAGTCAATTTTGTGTACATATTAACAGAATAATATTAAGACTTAATTTTTAAGCTTAAAGGAACTCAGACTTTGTCCTTACACAACACTCACTGCTATTGCATAAGATGCTACAATCTCTATTGACAGATTTATAAAGAAAAAAAAGGGTTTATGATTTATGTAAAAGGACTAATGTTTTGATGACTTAACAATTGAGAGGATAATATTTATCAGAGTAAGGAAGCAGATTCGAACCTGCTCTGATACATGTAGACAAGGCAGAAATAGCATTCTTCTTCATTCTTTCATTTAGTGATTTATTACACTGATTGTTTTCATTCTTTTTTTTTTCTCTACCTCATACAGCTTTTTGTCTTGCTTTTATATGAACAACCAGCATAACCTAATGCCCTAATTGAGTCCAAGAAGAGCAAATAATGGCCCAAGGCCCAAAAACAACAAACCCAGCAAATAAACCAATGTAGCAGTAAAATACAACTAAGCATAATAAATTAAAAACAAGATTAATGCTATCATCCTCAACAGATATTTTTAACACTTTTAAATTAAATTAAATTAAATTAAATTAGAGATAGGGGATTTAATTGTATCGATTTTGAAATTATATAAAGTGAGTTTATTTATTAGTCTAAATTAGTTAGATATAAGTTTTTGCTAATTGATAAACTTCTCCTTTTCTTTTAATTTGTTGATTATTGTATTCTAATTTATACATTTTGAATTGATTGAATGCATTACTTGTAGGTTTATGTATAATAGATTGCGTGTGTGTAATTTTTCTATAAGCATGAAGGGTATATTTGATATTTCATTAGGGGGGAACCATTGGCTCCCTTCACTTATATAATAGTGATAAGGTGAGACATATAATATGATAGGAGATTTTCACTAATATACTACTAAATCATGCATAAAGAGTCAACCGTTAATGTATATCTATAATGGCACAATTTGGCACCACATTGTTATTTCACCATTGCTTAGGTGACAGGAAGCCATTTCCTATTTTCAGGGTTACTGTATTTCTTATCAACCAATCAGTAAATTCAAATTATGTCTTCCATGAAAATAAAAATAAATATTTAAGGTTATTGGCTTGACTTTATACTATTCATGGTATAGAGTCATACTAATAATGGAAAGATATGTCATTATACGAGTAAACAAAGAATAAGACATCATTTTAGTTTTGAAAATTGATCAAGTATTTGTACATTGATTCAATCTAATTTCACAAAGATCCTCTTACAAGTTTCAAGCATTTGCCACATTTTCAATGTATAAAAATGTTAGCTTGAGTGGTTAAGAGACCTTCAACTCTTTTACAAAGGTTGGAGGATTGATAAATTTTATATGAGAAATTCATTTACTCTGACAAAGTTTAATCACTCACCAAAACCGTGAAAACTCCTCGTGTTTGAATACAAAAAAAGTTGTGATGATCTTTTCCCCCCAAGTCTACACTCATTCCAATATGATATTCTTTCCGTTTCATAATAGGTGCACCTATTGAACTTTAGAATAGATTGAATTCGCAGAACAATATTGTAATGGCCCAAAACTTATTGGAGTTTATTTTTTGAATTAATGCAGCAAACTCAAGTTTACGTTACTCCAGTTGAAGGCCCATTGATATATACGAAGTACAGTAAGTTGATGGTCTTGATGCTGGTTTCTGACACTGTTACATTCCTCATTTTTCAAAATCTTGTCATTGTAATTTGTAAATCATCTTCTTTACTTAGCTACAATTCCATAATAATACTGTACTTTTACATCAGAGTGATTAAGGTGAATACTATCTCATAAGTAATAAACAAACCTCTATTTTACCGTTTAAATGCGTGCACTAATGACCCATTTACTTTGTATTTCAAGCTATATAAGCACAAATATATTTGTAGGTGGCCCAAGGAACCGCGATTGCGGTTTAGTTTTTTGGGAGTTGGGAGGTGTATAAACAACAGTGATAGAATAATATCTGCAAGGAAGAAAGGGTAACTGGATAATCTTAAGACATACTAATTTTTCAATTCTACTGCTGAATAAATCGAAGAAAAACGAATGTCTGAAAATGTCAGATGGACGATCATATGAGGACACGAAAGAATATGTTATTTCTTATAATAAATATCGTGAGGAGAATTTGAGAAAGAAAGCGCAATATGAAATAATAGGAATCTAATCACTGTCTACACAGGCAAGAATAAAATTAATATCATCAAACCATCACCTCTTGTAGTCTTCCTATAATATCGTTCAAGCACCACTCTTAACCTGCAAAACGCTGCTAAATTGTCTCAGAGCCTTGTGGTCATCTTAGGTTTTTCCAGTTCACAAGAGGGATATTTTCTGTCCGACCCCGTGGAGTTCTAGGTGTTCTGTGGTGGAAGGCTGGTTAGTGATATCATTGCCTCACGTACCCATCAGAAAGTACATTACCAGCCAGCCGATTATAGAAGCCGCATCCAAGAGCATTTAAACCAGAAATTGGGTTTTTGAATATCAGCCATGAAATGAGAAACGCAACAGCACTAGGAATAGAATGTGCAAAGTGGCGTCAAAGAAACGATATACCAAAAAAAACAAATACACAAATTCCATTCACTAGCAACGCCTGTCATTACTTTTATGTTTTGACATTTAATGAACTTAACTAGCAAATTATAAGCAAATCATAATTTAATAATTTAAAAAATTAACAACTAAACTGAAAACTAATCAATTTAATCATACTCTAATTATTTTTTTTAAAAGAACCTGAAAGTTTTTAATGCGAGATAAAAACATTGAACAAGTCAGTTCATAAAAGATTGAAAATCGAATAACCACCATCACAACTGTTACTCTAAGATATTCAGCAACTTGAATGTGACTGCTGTAAGTGGAGTGAATAACATAGAAGAGTGAAAAATTGAGACAGAAGCCAATACTCCAGAGCCAAAGATGATGAAGGAAGAGAAGAATTGTTAGGGTGTGTGTTAAACCATAAAATTACTTCCAGACCTTCGAACCTAAGCTGGTAAGCGCCAAATAATTACAGTCCGCAAAAAGGTGCCATGTAGTAACAGTGTTTATGCGGGACAGATAGACAACAATGGAGATCAATTGCACTAGCAGGTGCAAATGTATAAGGGGAATAAAAGAAGCATCACAGATTGAAGAGATGCAAGAAACTATAAGGGAAACAGACTATAAAATCATATACTTGCATTTAGTGGAAGATTTTCTGAAATCATATCATATATGTCATCTGTGATTACAGCTATATAGGCTTCTGACTTTCAGTAGGAAAGACAGAAACACATGAACCTGCACAACAGTAGTAGTATGAATGATAGTTTAATGATTATATACTCTGAGAGAACAATTTAAAAAATATCATGATATAGAAAGAAATAAATGAAAAGAAGTTAATGAAAATGTACATTAGATGGTCCGAAGGGATCTGGGTTTCTCGTCCTACAATCAGATATTAGAGGTTAAACAGGTAGCACAACGGTAAAGATTGAACTTAAAAATAGAAATTCGAACAATAGATAACAGCAAGTGTAATGCAGTTTCATTCCTAACTAAACTAGCAATGTAATGAAGATCTGACATTCCTAAAACTAAACTATAGCTTGGTCAAATGTAGTGATGTATTATGACTTTTGTTCAACCTTGATACTTAATCCCTCAACATAAAAATGGACACATGGAAAATTGGAGTTCCAACTACGGACCTTACTGCCCAGACCAACCATCCACAACAAAACCATTATACACTTTATACCTAAGACCAAAAGATGAGCTCAAACATATCTGAATGATACAACAAAAGTCCAGATAATGTAAATCATGAAACTGCAAGTTACCTTATGCAGAAAGTTGCAACTTCTAGTATTGATAAGAAGAAGATAAGTTCGAACGTTCTAAGGCGATAACCTTTACAAACGCTTGCGCGTAAAATACAAACATGAATCATTAGTAGTTATGTGTGTGGAAGTTGTTGAATAATAGAGGTGATCTGGTTTATTCAACTCTTATGAAGGCTTTAACCTGTCAGGAGCAACAATGTCAAGTAGATACAGTGATCTTCAATTAGGCTTAAAATTGATATCATACTTCATCATTTTGGCTAATCAAATAGCTAGATAGAAAAATGTGGAAGAGTTGGGGCATTTTGTTTACATGGGGTAGAATTTCATACTAGGCAGCTTAGCCCATCTTTACGTGAGTTTGCAAGTTTCTTGGTGCAAGATGAATAAAATGAATTAAGTTTATGAGTCGAAAACTATCATGATACATAGTGCTGGTTGACTTGTAAATGTATATTGCATTGCATAGAACGCAATTGTGCAGAGAAGAATCTTACATGAAGTGTGCAAGTATAGAGAAACAAAACTATGATTAATCAGCAACCACTCAATTTGCTATAAAAACCACCCAAAGAAAAAAAGAAAGGACGGGTACTAATAGGGACAAATCTTAAATAAAGCACAGGATCCTTAGAAGTTATAACACAAACACATTAGCGAGAAAAATTTGGTTAGCCTATCAAACTGTAGCCATGCAAAAGAGATCTCAAGTAATAGTTTTGTAGAGGTCGGCCAAGGCAACCAAATAAAGCAGTCCAAAAGCCAAACAGTTAAGCTAGTTCTGTCATAGAAGTGAAGAAGAATGCCCTCCAACAATTGGGACAAAGAAGCCCAGATTCTCCACTCAAAGAATTTCTCTAATGAGCCACTGCAAATACTAACTGGTTACAATTTATATTAGAACATGGAATAAAAAATTTGCATCCAGAGTGCAAACAACAATAAAATTGTGATCTGATTCCAGAACTAACCGTGTTGCGTGGAGTGAAGGATTTAATGGTCTGCATAAAAGAAACTGAATATAACGTAGCTCAATTCAACCCAAAACTAGTTTGATGCCAGAACCACAAATGATATGGGGAATATCCTTTTCCCAGCATCCTCAGATCAAAGCTTTAAAGGTTTACCTTCAGAATCTTAAGCACATACGCTCCAATAGCGAGCAATGATGAAGTGGAAGAAGAAAACCGTAAAGGAAACTTGAAATCCAGTTTCTTGTTACACAAAGATCCAGCAAGAAGAAAAAACACGCATTACATTTACATAAGATTGCTGCCTGTGGGTTTAAAATCATATGATTCCATAACTAGTAACGATAATGTAGTGTTCCTGTTAACAAATCCGAGACTTCTCTCCAACTAAACTCAAACTACAATTGAGGGTTATCATGAATCAATCGTCTGTGGTTTGCTGACAACTTGGACAAGTGGCAGTGCCAGTTATTAATGTATATCCGCTAAAGGTATTTGCTGATGCTCTAAAGTCCTCTCTTTCAATCAAATTGAGTTCTATTGAACGAATTTCACAAAATACACTATAGTGGTAAGTCATCGACTCATGAATCTTATATGTGGCCGTGCCAACACAACAATGAGTGGCATTAAGTATCTAACTAACTATTTCACAATATGCTACGATTGGTACGAGAACGACACAAATTTGTAAATCTGGTACAAACATTGCATGTACACAGAAGCATGAAATAGATCTATCGCTTTGGGGCATGCCAAACGGTAACGAGGCAAAAAAGGTTTTTTTTTTTTTTTCAAACTGAAGCTTAATTTAAGCTACAAATCATGATTAGAGATCAAACAGTCTTAAAACATAAATACTTCTGGGTTACAAAACATTTGTTTAACGTTGTCGCCAAGTTGTCAAACTCTTCCAAATTTGACGCATTATTCATTCACTATATACATAAAGTAAGCATTGGCATGGTTAGATTTGTTATAACTAGTTTCGTTTTCCATGAAATCTTAGAGTGTCATAATTTGCATGCATGATTTTACAATATAATGGTCCAAAGATAACGCCAATATTTACAGAAAAGAAATGTAATTATGCACTAGAGAAGTACAATGGAAATTCTTTAATACAAGCAAAACAACAATAAACAACAAAAAATGCACGATTAACAGAATTCAACAACATAATACTTCACTTGTTCCCAATTAAATTTGAAATCACGCCACCTAAGAATAGAATAATAATGGGCAAAAAAAATCCAACACGCTAAAGAAATCATAAATTAAGCTCTCAATCATTGAATTAACGGCAAAAGTGAAAACACGAAATTTAATAAGAACGCAACAATTCATCACTATTCACTTATTTCGAGATCAAAGATGGAACCTTTACATAACGATCAAAAAAAATATCTACAAAATTTTAAATGAAAGACAAGCAAATAACCTGAAAGATCCACTTATTCATGATGATAACAGTGACATTGAAAGCCAACCATTGAACAATTGCTAGAAGAGATAGAACACTGCCATTACACAACCCCTCTTCCATTTTTCTCTCACTTTTTCTCAATTCCGAATCAAATAAGAAACCAGATCAATTTAACGCTTCAAAGCATCAACGAACCAATTTCAGCCGAAGTTAACAAAACCCAATTCAAATAGCTGAAACGAAAAAGGGGAGATTTTTGGGAGTGTTAAATTCGAAAATAAATGGGGAAAAAACGGAAAATTGTTAATTGAATGGGAAAAGAGGGGTGGGGAGTGTCATGGAGAGTAAGGGGGTACTAGAGGAGAGAGAAGAGGAAGAGGAAGAGCATGGAAGGCACTTTGAAGACGTTATATGAGAGGTGAACTTCTTGCACTCTATTCTATGAATCAATCATCAGTGGAGTGGTCAGGTTATATGTGATTTCTTGCTAATTTTCTCTTCTTTGATTTTTCATTGTACTTTCTAAAATTGTTTTAAATTATTTAATATACTTTACGTTTTTAATTGTTTACTTATTTGTGGGCCCCAATGGAAATTAATAAAGTAAATGAGCTGAAAAGAAAAAACCTCGTGTATAAACAAATGAACATCTAATTCCTTCTCGTCAAAAAAATCTAATTCTTTCAAAATAATTTATAAAAAATTAAAATGTAACAGATTAACAGCTAATTCATAATCGATAGTTGTTTGACGGACCGCAACATGACATTAAGATAAATTAAAAAAGTTTTTTTAATAAATTAAATATCTTTCTAAAAATACATTAAACGTGGATTGTATGCTAAATTTATACGTTAATCGATGTAATTAATAATTATCTCCTTTAATATTTTCATTTATTAATATTTTTCTAATGTGCATAAAGTTGGTTTGTTAGCTTTCGCATTCATAATTTAAAGAACTTATTTTTATTTGAATGAAAATCTATTTTTTTAAAAAGAATTGTTCTATGAGTATGTTAATGACGACATGTTAAAAAAACAGATCATTATAAAATATTTTTGGCTTCCAACAAATTATATTCACAGTATTTTTTTGAGGAATATTATTACATTTTTTGTTGATACTTTAAGTATTGGATTCCAATAAAAGTAATTTTAGGCTGAATTTGATTGATGCTACTCATAGAAAAGAATATTGGCGGTTAACTGGGGCCTAGTTGAAAGCATATAAAATCGTGATTGGCTAATTGACTAAAATGTGTCACGTTTTCCGAGTGTATGGAGAATTGATTGTAGGCATGACAAAGAAAATGGTTGGTAGAACAAACATTTGACAGTCGAAACAAACAATTATAA